>JADRCD010129272.1:30237-50402 GCA_019843815.1 Montemys delectorum | reverse complement strand
CACACACACACACACACACACACACACACACACACACACACACAAGAGACATGTCTTTGCTGAGAGAACTTCACAGCATAAGATGATGCCAGTAGCATCCTTATCCCAGAGAAAGCACAAATATAGCCACACATTCATTCCCATATGTCTTGGGAGACAGCAATTGCCCTCAAGGGGTGGGCCTCCAGGAGTCAGAGGGAGAATTCTGGAACAAGCATGCCTCCTTTGGATCATGTCTGTCCCAGCAAATCACAAAGAACCAGTGCTGAATGATTCCTCCCTTGTGTGTTATCTACAACAATCAAATTGAGAGCAATGATCAAACTTAGAATGATGGCTGCCGGGAGCTGGAGAAGAGAGAAGGGGAAACCTGGGCTTAATGGGTAGAGTTTCAGTTTAGGAAGATAAAAAAAAGGTCTGGAGATGGAAGGTGGTGACTGCAGTCCAACAGTGAAAATGTGTGGGAGTGACCTGCTTCAGGCTGGGAAAGTGGAAGTCTGTCAGGGAGGAGACAGGACTCTGCAGACTAGTACTCCTTCAATCTTTTGCAAAACTAGGACTTGGTAGGATAAGGAGATCTGGGCACTTTATGTTAACGCATTGTGAAAGCCCCTCTCCTTCATCCTACCCACTCTTCTGCCTCTGCTTCTCCCATGCAATTCTACCCACTAATGGGGCAACAGAGGAGCACTTCCTGTCCTGCCCTAGGGCAATAACATTCAGTCCTTTTAGAGACCTCACCTACTTCTAGGTGTGACTCACAGTGGAGTGCTCGCTGCAGGTTAGAGCCTTGCCCCTGAGGGCTATAGCTATTGACCTTGCCCCAGGCAGAAAAAGTCTACCTTCAGTCAGGCCTTGTCTCTGCACCCCTCCATCTAAAGAAGCTGTGGGTGGGTGACGTGGGCAGAAGCAGGTGGAAGAAGGAGAAGGGAGGAAGAGGAAGGGAAGGACAGGAATTGGGGAGAGGTGGTAGGAAGGGACATAAGAGGAGGAGCCACCAAGTGAAAGGGTCTAAAACTCCTGCCTATGAAGGAAACCTCACTGCCAAGGGGGTTTTGGACCCAGAACCCATAGGCCTATACGTGTCAACATAATGTGTATATTTTATAATTTACTTAGCTATTAAAAGTGGCAATAAGGGAGAAAAAGGCAGATCAAATCATGGGGAAGGGGACTGATAAGATTTAGTAATTATAAAAACATTTGTGCATCTAATTCGAGGAATTCCCTTAAAGGTGCTGGAGCCGTGGTCTTCGTTTCTTTTGCTTCTCCACCAAGCACAGTTTTACTAAAGTAAGCGTTCGTACTCTCCACACCCCTTCACAACATCACCTAGGTTTTACTTTTGGACACAGTGTGTGACTTGGGGAAAGCTGACCCCTCACAGTCACTGCAACCTGTCTCCTTGACACCCCTCACCCCACCTCCCCCGACTTGCGAAGCTATTTCAGGCATAGCCATTCTCTGGCCACAGGGTCATGTTCTCTGGTTTCAGCCAATGCAATAGGAGGAGAGGCTTTTGGGTTGTTCCTGGGGAAGAAAATTCATTGATTATTCCAGAGACCTGTCAGCCGTGAGTAATTCATTTTGGACAGGATAGAGTTTAAATAGGAAGCTGCTCCTCCTGCTGCCAGTTACTTACAAGGGAAGCCAGCCCCAGGATGAAGTGACCCATGGAGGAGAGTAGTGGGACACTAGGCTTTGAAGTATCCTTGAGCCATAGTCTGCAGGCCTGCCCCAAAGTCAGGCCTCCTTGGTTTTGTATGGAAGAAAGTTCCCTTTGCTATCTAAGTGGCTATGGATTGGCTGTTAGTTGCTCACACTAAAAGCATTCTAGTTAGCATTAAGGAGTGACTCCCTTCAGTTCCAGAGTTGGAAACTCAACTTCCAGTAGCTTCAGGAGAGAAGCCCGAGTTCAGTGTACATGAGTAATGGGGGCAGTCGCCTGGTTCTCTCACTCTCCTGCCTTTAGCACTGGGTACATGGCCAAGACTTAGCAACCAGGCAGGAAGACACTGACACAGCTATTTCTAGCTTGGCCCCAATCTACCATCACTGACACATTTGGCAGTCACCTTTTTTTTTTTTTTTTTTTTTTTGAAATGATCACTGGAGCTGAAATCAATGACTGGCCCAGGCTAGACAGTGTTTGCGATCTGGACTGGAGTCACCAAGGAGAGCCATGAGATTGGGAGAGAAGAAATGAGCATCTGATGAAGGAACCTGAGGTGACACAACTCAGGTGACAGAGCAGATGCTAATAGATACTAACGCTACTTACAAAGACTTTGTCGCACTTAAGAACCATAATCAATAACAAGGATTTTCCCAACTACAGCTTCTTCAGATGAGTTACATATACAGCTTGCATTGCCTTGAGAAGCTTCCATCTGCCTTGCTTCCTTCCTATCACATGTACAGCCTGTATTCTAAAGCCCCACTACTCCAGGAAGAAATTCCATGGGGCATTCCTTAGAAAGCATCCCTCTGTTTATTATTTAGATATATTATATTGTAACAGACAGTATATCTGCTTTAGTAGATGGCTCCCTTCCTGACTGATTCCAAGAGACTGGTGTATGGGTAAAGAGGTCACTGAGACCTGTTCCTCACTGTTCTAGAGATGGTTGCAATTCTGAGTGTTTGGGGGAGGTTTGTTAATTAAAGAGAGCCATACTCAGTCGAGATCATAAAATTTCAAGCCCCCTTTGGGTCTCTGCAAGGGCTTGAGATTCTTTTGCCACCACCTAGTAGGGTGTTTAATGTTCATTTCCTTTGTTGTATGGAGGGGTGTGTGTGTGTGTGTGTGTGTGTGTGTGTGTGTGTATGTGTGTGTGTGTGTGTGTGTGTATGGGGTGGGTAGGTGTGTGTGTGTGTATGGGGTGGGTAGGTGTGTGTGTGTGTATGGGGTGAGAAGGTATGTATATGTATGGTGTAGGTAGATAAGTATGCAGATGTACACATATGTGTGCACATGTGTATATGCTTGGGTATGGAAACCAGAGGACAAATTCTGATGGTGTTCATCAGGCCTTGTTCATTGTTTTGTCTCAGGTAGGGTCTTGCTAAATAGACTTGGTTCTGACAACTGAAATCTGGTTCTTTTCAAGAGCAGGAGCTCCTAACTGATGGGCCATCTCTCCATCTCCTAGAGATTTTTAATGTAGAACACTTTTCAGTGCATCCCTTCTCTGTTAATAGCTTACATAACACAGTTTGTCAAAACTACAATGTCAGCGCTGATCTGCTATTGCTAATTAAACTCAAGACTCTATAATGCTTCCTTAGTTTTCCCACAGGTCTTTTGTTCTCATTTCAGGACCCCATCCAGAACAGCATGTTGTATGTGCTAAGTTGCCTTGGTGTGCTCTTCTCTGTGACATTTCTTCTCTCTCCATGTTCTTCTGACTTGTGATCTTTGTGGAAAATTCATCAGACGTTATATTAGTCAAGTTTATATTGCTATGACAAACCTCGATAAAAAGCAACTTGGTAGGGGAAGAGTTTGTGTGGTTTATATGTTCTAATGAAGGACATAGATCATGGTTTATCATGAAGAAAAGGCAGGGTAGTAACTCAAAGCAGGAACCTGGAGGAAAGAACTGATTTAGAGGCCATGGAGAAGTGCAGCTTATTGGCTTGCTCTCTAGGGCTTGCTCAGTCTACTTTCTTTCTTCCTTTTTTTTTTTTTTTTTTTTTTTAACTTTTATTGCATTATGATGAGGAAAGTTACAAGATTTCAATTTATCTGAATTTGTTAACATTTAAAAACATATTTTAAGTAAATAGAATTAAATCACATTCTTGTTTTCCTTTTGTACCCCAACTCCTCCTTGAGGCCCCCCTTCAATACCTACAATATCTTTTTTGTCATATTCTTTAAAATTTATAAAATATTATAACAATAAAAATGAGTATTATAAAAGTTGTTTGATATAAAACAACAATCAATTTAACAGTCTTATGTAGATGCTTCTCTATGGCAATACTGAAAATACAAACGTTTTTCTCAATATAAATTTCAAATAACTCCAAACGTATTAACTGTATATTTCAAAATAATACTTCACTACTAATATTTTCTTAAATGAACATAAATATATAAAGTGTTTTTGTTTGTTTGTTTTATACTTAGTAGAGCTTAAAATCTTGGCTCTTACTGTCGTAACTTGATACAAGAGTTACAAACGTCAAGCAAAGCATTCAGTCTTACTCTTTGTTGTTCTTCTATAAGCCACCTCCCAATTTAATTGTCTACATTTCTTTTGGGTATATAAATACTTTTAAAATATGTAAGCTGTTCTGGAAACCACAGTATAGTGCAAAAACATGAAATAAATAATACTACTAATAGGCTAAGATAGGAGAAGCAAGACTTCAAGACCCTTATGTTGTACACTGCAAGATACTGTCATGAACAAACAAGCTGAAAGTGTGTATGGATTGTGTAATATTGCACCTATTTCTTCAATTACCAAATTAGAGAGATCATTGGATGACAGTCAATAAATTTCTAATTCCTCATATTTTTGAATTTCAATCAATTAGGATATGTTGGTAATATTAATTTTCATATTAAGATATTAAGAAAAAGTAATTGTTACTTCCTGTTGTTTTTGTTGTATGTGGTGGGATTAGGTTTACGTGGATTTATTGAAAGATTACTTTCTTGCTTCTTCTAGGGTGTAGTTTTGTTCCTTATGTTGATGTTTTCCATCTAGTATCCTTTGTAGGGCTGGATTTGTGGAAAGATATTGTGTAAATTTTGTTTTGTCATGGAATATCTTGTTTTCTCCATCTATGGGAATTGAGAGTTTTGCTGGATATAGTAGCCTGGGCTGGCATTTGTGTTCTTGTAGAGTCTGTATGACATCTGCCCAGGATCTTCTAGCTTTCATATTCTCTCGTGAGAAGTCTGGTGTAATTCTGATAGGCCTGACCTGTCAGACCTTTTTCCCTTACTGCTTTTAAAAGTCTTCTTTGTTTAGTACATTTGGTATTTTGATTATTATGTGACAGGAGGAATTTCTTTTCTGGTCCAGTCTGTTTGGAGTTCTATAGGCTTCTTGTGTGTTCATGGGCATCTCTTTCTTTAGGTTAGGGAAGTTTTCTTCTATAATTTTGTTGAAGATATTTACTGGCCCATTACGTTGGGAGTCTTCACTCTCTTCTATACCTATTATCCTTAGGTTTTGGTCTTCTCATTGCATCCTAGATTTCCTGGATGTTTTGGGTTAGGAGCTTTTTGCTTTTTGCATTTTCTTTGACTGTTGTGTCAATGTTTTCTATGGTGTCTTCTACCCGTGAGATTCTCTCTTCTAGTTCTTGTATTCTGTTGGTGATGCTTGCAACCACGACTCCTGATTTCTTTCCTAGGTTTTCTATCTCCAGGGTTGTCTCTCTTTCTGATTTCTTTATTGTTTCTATTTCAATTTTTAGATTCTAGATGGTTTTGCTCATTTCCTTCAACTGTTTAATTGTGTTTTCCTGTAGTTCTTTAAGGGATTTTTATGTTTCCTCTTGAAGGGCTTCTACTGTTTACCTGTGTTCTCCTGTATTTCTTTGAGGGTGCTATTTATGTCTTTCTTAAAGTCCTGTATCATCATCATGAGAAGTGATTTTAGATCTGAATCTTGCTTTTCCAGTGTGATGGTATGTCCAGGACTTGCAATGGTGGGAGTATCGGGTTCTGATGATGCCCAGTAACTTTGGTTTGTGTTGCATATATTCTTATGCTTGCCCCACATCATCTGGTTATTTCTAGTGCTACCTGCCCTTGCTAAATTTAACTGGAGTCTGTCCTTCCTGTGACCCGGGTTGTGTCAGAACTCCTCAGAGTCAAGCTATCTTTGTGATCCTGTGGTTCTGGGATCCTGTGACTCTGGGCTTGTTAGGTCACCTGGGAGTGGAGCTTCCTCTGGGTGTTGTGGGACCAGAAGGAACCTGAGCCACTGGGCTGGCTGAGTTCCTCTGTGCCTAGTTCCGCTGGTCCCAGTTACTCCCAGCCTACTTTCTTATACAATCCAGGATGGTACAACCTACAGTGGGCTTATAAGAGCCTTCTTGCCATCATGGAGTCTTTGTAGGTAGAGCAGAGCACCATAGTGGCTGAGAATGTGTCCTCTTCCCTTTCCTGGCAACCTTTGCCCCACCCTTTATGAGGTAACTAATGCTTCGTTATACCTTCTTCCTGTTATAGGTTTGTTTTGTCTATCTTAGAATTGAATATAACTGAAATCATGCAATTTGTTCCCTCAGCTTATTTTTTATGGGGTATTCTAATTTAATAATTCAATCCTAGATTGAAAATGAGTGAGCAATGGATACAACAGTCACTGGAGACAACGCTCCCTAATAATACTGAGCAACAGAAGTCAGATACAAAAGAACATATAGTGTATAATCCAATTTCTTTAACATTCAAAAGAAGTAGACAGTAATTTATAGAGTTGTTAAGCAGCCAGCATTGGCCAGGAGAAAGGAAATAGAGGTTGACAGAGAAACTGAGAACACTTTTCCCTCTTGACTTGGGTGGGGGTTACACAGGTAAATCTACTTTGCACTAATTTCCTGAGATATAAGTTACAATACATGAGTTTGTTCTTGATACATTATATTTTATTAGTGTTTTAGAAATAAGGTACTAGAAACAAAAAAGGTAAGATTCAAGTTCCTGCCCTCCAGTTTTGTATGCATATGTGACAATAATGTATGCACTTGTTATCAGTTGATAAGTAGGAAGTTACTTCAAAGTGTAGCAGGCTGGATGACAGTACATGTTGTCTCACACTGTGTCTGGGCTTTGGAGCTTCTTATCTGGGTAGTTCTGTCTCAGTCTCCTGTCTTTACATCACTCATCAGCATCTAATATGGTCACTTAAAACGATGTTAGCTGTTCAGATGGCTGTTCACTTGCATCTTTTGGCTTTAGTTTGTTTTTCTAGGATGCCTGTTGATGTTGTACGCTCTCTTTTATGTTTGCTGGTCATTTGTATACTCTTCTATGCAAAGAGTCTGTTCTGTTCAAACCTCTTGGAGTGTGTGTGTATGTGTGTGTGTGTGTTTGTGGAATTTTTATCCCATGTGTATAGCCAACACTACAATCAGGGTGTACAATATTACAAAATAGCTCCCTTATTTTCTTTCCTGTAGAGTCAACCTCTTTCTACAGCTATAATACCTGGCAATCATTGAGGTGTTATCTATTTCCATAATTTTGTTATTTTGAGAGTGTTATAATAGTGACACTTGTATAGTGTGAATCTTTTTGGGATAGGCTTTTTCTTAACTCACTTTTGAGAGTTATTCAAATTGGTGTTCATTTTGTATCATTGTATATATATAGCACAGTGGGTTTATCCCCTCCCATCTGAGAGATATTTGCTGTGTCTTTGTTTTTTTTCCTATATGTAAAATGTTCTCTAATTAGTTTTTATTTTTAGTTAGCATAGAAAATAATCAATTTCATTATAACATTTTTATATATATCTATTATTTTACCTTGCTCAGATTCACGTTTCACTACCATCCTTGATACCATCCCCAACCCTTCACTGGTTCACCTTTATGCCCCAAGTGTCTTCCCCCCCACCCCCCACCCCCTGTGTTAAAACTAGATTCTGCATTCGTAAAATTGTCCTCAGTTTTTGATGATTGCAAATAAGCTGTTATAAACATCTGTGTACAGTTTTGGTTTTGGTGGTTTTTTGATAACAAAAGGTTTTTCTCTTGGGTCGACTTTGGAGTGGAATCCTGGGTTATATTCGAAGTGCATTTAACACCATAAGAAACGGTCAGACTTTTCTGCGTGGCTGTACCATTTCACAGTCCCACACCAGTGATGAGACATCTGATGGCTTGACATCCTTGCCAACACTTGGCATGATCTGTTTTTACCTTAGCCACACTTACGGGGCATACAAGATTTGAGTGTTTTCACTTGGAACCTTGTGCCTCGGTTCTGGCTCTATGAACCATGCTGTCTGGAGTGGTCTCTGATGCTGAGAGCTCATTACTACCCCTATACTACCGCACCCCTAAAACTCCTCTCTCAGGCCAAGTGGAGACTGGTGTCTTTGAGTTTAGTTCCTGCTGGCAGCGTGCCATAATTCAGAGTTTTCAAATGTGTTCTTGGCAATTAGCTGTGGTCTTTTTTCATGAGTACCAGTAGCTGGGCCAGATGGTGAGAGAATTGCTGGGGTTAAAGCTGGACCCTCTCTGCCCAGTTACTTCTCTGCGTGGTTGCCCCAAGATGTCCCTGGCTCCTGATTCAGGCATGGACACCATCCACTCTTTAGATTTAACAAGGCTCTTAGTTCTGTGGGACCCCTGTGGAAAAGTAATTTTCATACTCCTGTTGTTATAATTATTGTCTCTGCTTACTGCCTCTGTCTGTTAACTGAGGCCTACTTCTAGAAGCTTCTAGCCTCTGTATAACCTAATCTAAGGCTAGAAATGGTTTCAGCCTCTGAGACTTGCTGCTGAATAAGCTCACCCATTCTAGTTCTTTCTGAGCTCCTCATTCTCTGGCTCTTTCTGTCTTCATCTGTGTCTAACTTGTTCTCTCTGTAACCTGTCTCTGTAAAACTCTCCCAGTAAAATGGCCTCCTCTCCCTTTTTCCTCTGTTCTCCTCTCTCTTAAAGCTTCTCCTTTTTCTCTGTTCTTGTGAGAGTTGGGTATATCCTATTCTGTGAAATCTTTCTCTGATTCATCACTTTGTCTGCCACTCAACTGGACATCACTTTTAAACATGGTACTTCCTTCTACAAACTAACTTTACCTTCATTGTTTCAGATTAAAGGTGCATACTAAGGGCGTGTCTGCATTCCAGCCAGAGAGATTAAAGGTGTGTGCTAAGGGCTAAGCCACACCACAACTAGAAACAGTTCTTTTCTTTTTCTTTCAATAAATAAGATAGTCGGGGGCTGGTGAGATGGCCCAGTGGATAAGAGCACTAACTGCTCTTCCGGAGTTCCTGAGTTCAAATCCCAGAAACTACATGGTGGCTCCCAACCATCCATAATGAGATCTGACACCCTCTTCTGGTGTGTCTAGACACAGCTACAGTCTACTTACATATAATAAATAAATAAATAAATAAATAAATAAGTAAGGCAGTCACAATGTGATCAAATATCCTGCACTGTCTGTAAAGTGATACAGGGGAGCAATATCTGTCACATCTTCATATTTTACAAACTTAGGAAAAGAGAAAATAGGAATTATAGCTATGAAAATACTAAATAAATTATTAGGCATGACTTACACCCCACTGTTATACAAACAATATTTGAAGTAACCAATAAAGTTTTTTCAATGAGGAAAATATACTGTTTACCTTGCATGTTGCTTAGAGTGCTTGTGACTGTTTCTACAACTCTTGTTTCTCCGATGCACACAGTCTCATTCCTCTGCGTTAAAGATCGTTAAAAATTTAGGTGTACTATTGTGACGTTAAAGACTGTTAGAAATTTAGGTGTACTATTGTGACGTTAAAGACTGTTAGAAATTTAGGTGTACTATTGTGATTAACAAATATTCATGTTTCCGGTTTCCAAAATGCCTTTTCATTCAGCTTTGGTTTCTTAACTTGGTCAGTCTCAAGGACAGTTCACATGAAGAACAAGTTCCATCTAGTGGTAATTTTAAGTATATGTTCTGAAATGTGTTTTATGGACTAACAAGAGGGCTCACTTTTACTGCCAAACCTGATGACCTGGGTTGGATCCACAGAACCCATGTGGTGCAAGAAAAGAACCAGTTCTTGCAAGTTGTCTTCTGACCTCTACATGCAAGCTGTTAAGTCTTTCAAAGTCAGACATTGATTGTTGGAGGAATTCAAACTGAGTTATATGGTGTGAAACTTTAATTCCCAGAGAGATAGAATCTACTATTTAATCCCCAGTAGGTTTCTACAGCTGTTGTAACTTGCCCTCCAGCAGCTGTGAGTGACAATACTGGTAACAGCAGAGCTTTGGGTTCTGGCACCTTCAGCTTTACAGAAACAAATGTTGTAGCTCCTGGGCAGCTTGTATTAGGGCTCTCAGCCTAGGGTCTCTGAGACTTTGGTCCTCAAAGCTTGGAAGTTCCTGGGGACCTTTTTCCAGCAACCAGGATCCACAGTTTTTCTTTTCTAGCTTTTCACAAACTTCTGTTGATGCTCATTTTAGGCTCTTTGTCCTATCTTGCTTCCTGCTTCCACCATCCCCAATATTTGTATTCTGGATGTTCTTTGAAACTTTGTAGCCACCCTTGGTCACTGCTGCTATTGATGGCTGTTACCTTTCCAACTGCAACTACAACTCAGCTAATGCTTCTGTCATTACCTTCATGTTATCAGCCTCGCCCACCCTACTAAGGATAAAGACCAAGGTAAGGGGAGAGGAGACCACTCAAGAGAAGCCCAAATTGGAGGGGCTCTGAGAATGTTTAGGGTAAAACTGCTTTATGTGATATTGGCTGCATGCAACTATAAATTTGTCTAGACCCATAGACTACAACCCATTAGGAATAAACCCCAAGGTAGTAGAAATTATTTAATATCCTGGTCTTTGGTTATTGAGATAAAAAAAACCCACACACACATATACACAGCCTTTATATTTACAATAAGCCTTAAACAGCACAATAGCTGGACAGCTGTCTACCCTCCATGCTGTTTAAATCTACTTTCCTATTGATAACCCCAATTATTACTTATTATTGAATATGTCCTGTTTGAGCTGCTCTTAATTCCCTTGGAGCCATATTTTCATGACTCATCTAACCCATAGTGGCTGCTCCTTTCTCTTCTGCACCTTCTTCCATTTTCCTATGGCCCCTTCTTCCTCTTCCTTCTCCTCCTTCTGGTCCTCTCTGACCCAACCCCTCAAAACCTCAACCCTACCTACGTCTCTTCTGCTCAACTATTGGCTGTTGGCATCTTTATTTACCAATCACAATTAACAGAGGGCAGGGTCATTTAGCTAGCTTACTCTCTGGTTAAAGGAGCCTCAAACATACAGGTGGGCAAGATGGATGCTGAGTTGGGAGACAGGAAGATTGCATCTAGGGTAGTCCTCGCTAGGGCAAAGTTACGACGGAATGTGGGTGGATAGGAGACAGGCGATGTTTTTTATTGGGCACGGCTAGTTTTGACCCTATTAGGACCTCGTCAAGCTTGGTCATCTACTTGAATAGCCTACGAGGAGAGTAACTTCCCCGTGGACTCTGAGCTTCATTCAAAAGATGGCAGTGGGATCAGAGCTTCACTGATTGACTGAACAACTCTCCTCACACTATCACAGTCCTCTCCTTATCCTACTGGATTCCACTCTCTGCCCATATCTCCACAGATTCTGCCATTGGACCATCCCAGACTTTGAAAGTGTCTGCAGTCTTTCCAGCTCTGTAGCGGAGAAGGAGCTACAGCCTAATTTTAACAGGATCTTATCAGGAAATCTTCCCTTCCTGCCTCCACCTGACTCAGATGTTGCTACACACATAAGACAAAAGCATCTGTGTTCTCTTAGAGCTCTGGATTTGTTTCTGGCAACTTACAGACTCAACTCAAGTTTACCAACATCTCAATGTCTTAATACCCATGTGGTATCTCTTCTGTACAGGTATGATTTAAGTCTGGATGAACTGAGAGCTTTGACGAATCAGCGAATGAAGTTTGTCATGAGTCTCCCTATGTTACAGCGTATGCTCCAGAATCAGGTAAGTGTCATCGTCATTTTTGCATGAATGTGTGTGTGAACATGTGCATCTCTCTCTCTCTCTCTCTCTCTCTCTCTCTTTCTGTATATGTGCCACATGCGCGTGTGTGTGTGTGTATGTGTGTGTGTGTGTGTGTATCTCTCTGTGTGTATGTGTATATATGTGTGTATGTGTGTGTGCCTGTAAGAAAGCAAGACATGTTTTGTTTTATTTGCTTTTGTGACTTGTGTAAGCTCATTGATCATGGCCTGAAGCACACTAACAAAGTCATTGTAAAGCAATGTCCGCTGGAGCTCCCTTTCTGACTCTCCCAGCTCACAGACTAGAGAAAAATAGAATCACAGAAGTAACAAAGTGTCCATACCTAAAACCCTTACAACTTGGGGCATCAAATAAAAATTGCTGACAAATGAGAAACAATGTATTTAAAAAACATTTGAAAAATTTTAGGCCTGTCTGGAGTTTATGAGTCTTGGTCATCTAAAAATTGCCATTTTTGTTTCACTGGTACTACTTCAGTCTGCTTAGCCTCATGATAAAGAAGTGGGTGGGGGGAAGCGACGAAATGAACTGTATATTTTTAGTAGGTCTCAATCCACTTCCATTTCATTCAGCTCAATGGCTTCCTTAAAGTGTCACACAGGGCAAAATTACACTTCCTTATGAAGAGAGTCACAGGGGAGTAGCCTGAACTAAGGTGGACTGTATAGTGAGGGATGGCTGAGAGCTGGCAGTACCTTAAAGAAAGTTCAGCCTCTTCCTGTCCAGTTATGTCTCAGAGGGAGTGACTGAAGATTGAGAGGTAGGGGGTCCTCCTCTCTATAGTTCCCAGAAATACCTTTCTTATGTTGCGCCAGTCAGAGCTGGAGTAGAACTCAGATCCAAATGAGAATAGATTCCCCAACTCCCCACCTCAGAGTGACCATTCTGAGAGACCATTAGGGCTGACTCTAACATTTCAGGAGAGAATTTCAGTGCCTGAATATGATTTCCTTTTAAGGTACGTCAGCAACCTTGAAGCTGATGTCACTGCCTTTCAGTGAGAACATGTGGAAAGATATTTATTTGGAAAAGACAACCCTTGCATAACAGAGAAAAAGGTTGAAACAAAACAACAACAAAAACAAAAGCAACTACATTTCATTTCAGCCATTACTCAAGTTTTAAAGTTAATAAATTACTAATCAGTATATACTTAGAGCTATGAGTACAACTAAACCCTATGTTGTAGTTATTTTTCTATTTCTGTGACAAAAATACTGTGACCAAATCAACTTATAAAAGGAAATGTTTAATTTGGGCTCATGTTTGCTAGGGGTGACAGTCCATGGCCATTGTGGTGGGGTCATGGCAGCAGGCAGGCAGGCATGGCGCTAGAGCAGTAACTGAGAGATTACATCTTGATTCACAAACACAAGGCAGAGAAAGACTGCTTAAGAAACTTTGAAGCCTACTTCCAGTGACATAAAGCCACACCTTCTGATCCTTCCCAAAGAGTTTCACCAACTGGTGACTGAGCCTTTGGGGACCAGCCCCCTTTGCTTCCAACTCTGACATCAGAGACCAGCATTGATTCATTCACTGTGGGGCTGATGGGAAGGTACACTCTTGGCATGAGACCAGCCGTCTGCTCTTGTAACCAACCCATTACAAGAAAGGCTTAAACTAGTGTCAATACTCAAGACACTGATATGAAAGTTGATCCTCTCATGAGGTTCAATAATGGCGTTTCTACCTGCCAATTAATTATCTTCCTGTTTAGTAACTTTCCTAGGGGCCTTGGGTACCCTGGACCACTTTATGTCCTGGATAAATGGGTATAATTCCTCCATGAAACACAGATTAAGTCCTTGAGGATCCTTCTGGTTTATCTTCTGTATTTAGACACATTTGGCTCCTCTCTCTGAGTGAATCAGCAAAAACCAATGGAACCAAAGAAAAGCAAACTAGTTATCAGTACAGCAGGCTCATCTCATTGGGCAGATGTCATGAGACTTGGCAGTACATCTGTGTTTGAAGGTTCTCAGATCCCACCCTTAGGCAGCTGGACAAGCTGTCCACATCCCAGAATCCTGGAAGTGTTATATGATTCACTCTGCCTCTCAATAAAAATTATTGAGTCATGGCTGTCCTCCCCATTCAGAAAGCATACCAGACCTTCCCATCTTTCCCTGGCCCCTGTGCTGTACTGCTGTTAACTTTCATGGCTGAGCCAGTGAGCTCAGAGGCAGAGTGCAAGTGTAATGATGATGTTTCCAGGCACAACCAAGTAAGGAGCCTCACTTGTTCTGGGTCTCCATGAACAAGTTTACAAGCCAAGTATAAGCCATTAAAAATATTTCCATTCTGTGTCTTCTCTGTAATATGAGATGTTTCAGTAATCTTAAAGGGGAAAACATTATCTAAGACCAACTAAAATGTGTGTGAAAGTTTATGTGTTTCTCTTACTCTCTCTGCTCTGCATGTGTGCTGGTGTGTCATTTTCTCTCTTCTGTGTGTCTTTATGTCTCTCTCTCTCTCTCTCTCTCTCTCTCTCTCTCTCTCTCTCTCTCTGTGTGTGTGTGTGTGTGTGTGTGTGTGTGTCTGTCAATCTCTTCATCTCCCTCTTTTTCTCCCTCTGTGTGTGACTTTCTTTCTATGTGTGTTTCTTTATCTCTCTCTTTCTGTATCTCTCTGGCTCTGTCTGTCTGTCTGTCACCCCCTTGCTCTCTCTCTTTCTTTGTGCATATATAGAAATACATATCCATGTGAACACCATCCTTACATGCTGCATTGGCATCTCCTATACTGGTTTCTTATAACATCATCTTTCTGTACCTCAGCCAAGAGCTCTCTTGCTCCCCTGGCAATTTCCAGAGTGGGTCCTAGTTGGAGGACTTGCTGACTCTGTATCTTGCTGAAGAGATTAAAACCTCAGGCTGATTGTCTGCTTTGTGGCAGAACTGGGATGGGAGCTTCCTTTAGAACTGTTACAGTTTGAATGTGAAATGTTCCTGTGGGTTCATGTACTTGAATCCTTGGCCTTTGATAGCTTTGTTTTGGGAAGTTATTTGTTTGGAAATCTTTGGGATACAGACTCTAGGTGGTAGACATAGGCCACTGGGGGCAAGCCTTGAGGGTTACAATCTGACCCTCCAGTCCTATTTCCTCTAGTTCCTGATCCACTGAGATATGGGAATTCTCCACCACAAATGCTTGCCACCATTAGCTCTGCCAAGCTTTTTTTCCCTTCCATGATGGACTGAAACAATGAGCCAAAGAAATCTCTCCTTTAAGTCATTTCTGTTAGAGATTTTGTCACAGTGGGGGAAAAATAGCTAATACCAGAGCCTGGACATGTGTGTGGCAGCATCTTTAGAGACATATGTCCCTGGCAGCCCATACAGAAAAATGATCTAGATCAGTGGTTCCCAACCTTCCTAATGCTGTGACCCTTTAATACAGTTCCTCATGGTGTGGTGACCCCCAACCATAACATTATTCTGTTGCTACTTCATAACTGCAATTTTGCTAGTTATGAATTGTAATGTAAATATATTTTGAAAATTGGAGTTTGCCAAAGGGGTCATGGCCTAGAGGCTGAGAATCACTGGTCTATATCATCATTATAATGCAGAATGATAACACAAACTTAAAACTTAAATAACTTGCAGCCACAGCACTAAGAACTTTAAATGTGTAATTGTGCTAAATATTCAGAACATTGTTCATGGTTTTCCAAAAAAACCCTGAAGCTAGAAATTGAGTCAGTTGTATATGGAGCTAGCAGAGCATAGACTCAAGCCCAGGTCATTGACTTACGAGGCTTTTCAGTTCACTGAGACTATGCTTTACAGTCAGCTGGGGAACATTAAACATTCTTCTGTTTAACAAGCCCCCATTCCTAGTCCAGAAACTGTCTCTAATTAGTAACTTCTCACAAAGGAAAATTGTTCTCTCTAATGGAGCCACATTGGGTGTACGAGCTATACTTAAGGGTAGGACCATGTCTAGCAGTAGATGGCCAACACAAAATTAACTCAGTGGCATTTTTGAAGTCTTTTGTTTTGTTTTGTTTGGTTTGGTTTGGTTTTTCCAGACAGGCTTTCTCTGTATAGCTCTGGATATCCTAGAACTCCCTCTGTAGACCAGGCTGGCCTCAAATTCACAGAGATCTGCCTGTCTCTGCCTCCTGACTACTGAACTTAAGGTGTGTGCCACCAGTGCCCAGCCTAAAATCTTTCTATTTAAAGACTTATTAATTTATGTATATGAGTGTTTTGTCTTCCTGTATACATCTGCATGACAGAAGAGGGCACCAGATTCTGTTATAGATGGTTCTGAGCCACCATGTAGGTGCTGGGAATTGAACTCAGGTCCTTTGGGAGAACAATGAGTGCTCTTAACCACGGAGCCTTCTCTCCAGTCCCACCTCGATTTGTTTCTTTGCATTGTCCTTGTCTGGTTTGTTTTATATTATTATTATAATGAGAGAAAAAAAGAGCATGGATCTGGGTGGGTGGGAAGGAGTTGGGGGAGAGGAAACTATAATCAGAATTTTATATGGAAAAATATATTTTCAATTAAAAAATTCTTTTGTCTAGACTTTTGCCTTGACCAGTGAAATTAGCATTAAAATCCACTATGATTCTGAGTGCATCTGGGGTTTAATACTGCTAAGTTGTGGTCCCTTCTTTGGAAGGACCCTTATGGTCTCCTCGCAAATGGTTCCCATTCATCAGTTGGTCTCTTTCCCAATCATGGCTCACAGCTGGCTCATAGGCACCTCCTAACACAATACTTCCTTCTCCCAGGAAGAAGACAGTTGGGGTTAGATATTCTTGGCCATTTATGGGGCTGGCTGGGGACAAATTCTTGGAAAATGAAATAGCAACCCACAGCTCCTGCTCACCTACACTATCCCTCCTGAGACTGAAAGAAAATTACCCATAATCCCCTGTGTTATCATCATCCTTTTCATTTTCATGGGCATTTATCATTTTCATGGGCATTTATCATTTTCATGGGCATTCATCATCATTTTCATAGGCAGGCCATTGGTAGTAGTAACATGGCCTAGCCCAGTGGTCCTCGAGTGTGATCTGATGATCCCTGGACATTTCTGAGATGTTTGCAGGTGCCACTTGAAAAATAAATGCTGGTTTCCTGTGTGTGTGTGATGCAGGCTTTTGTGACAAACTAACCCAAATGGAACCTTACAGCAAAGGCAGAGTTGAAAGCCAAGGCACCTTTAATTAGGTCAGATATTCAAACATTTGTAAAATGTAAGATAACTCTATTTGTCTAACTTATTTTATTTTTTATTTTATTTTTGGATTTTGGAGATTGTGTTTATTTTCATGAAACTATTACTTTATGAGTTTATTACTTACAATGAATAAAGTACCAAATTTCTCTGTTCTTTTTTTTCTTTTTCTTTCTTTCTTTCTTTCTTTCTTTCTTTCTTTCTTTCTTTCTTTTTTTTTTTTTTTGTTTGTTTTTTTTTGTTTTTGTTTTTTTGAGATAGGGTTTCTCTGTATAGCCCTGGCTGTCCTGGAACTCACTCTGTAGACCAGGCTGGCCTCAAACTCAGAAATCCACTTGCCTCTGCCTCCCAAGTGCTAGGATTAAAGGCATGCGCCACCACTGCCTGGCTCAAATTTCTCTGTTGTAATTACCAATATGGTAAATTGCTAAATAGAACTACAAGAAAAGCTCCTTGGCAGTCTCATAGTTTTTCTTTTTTTATATTTACTCATTTACTTTTGTGACTTTTTTTGTGTGTGTATGTGTATGGACACACATGCGCTACAATATGCATGTAGAGGTCAGGGGCAACTTAAAAGAGTAGGTTCTCTTCTTCCACCATGTGGATCCTAAGGATTGAAGTCTGGTCATCAGGCTTGGTGGCAAGTACCTTTACCAGTGAGCCATCTCACTGGCCCCTCAGTAGTTTTTAAGTGTAAAGGTCTTAGGGCTGGCCCTTGAAGTCTGAGCAACACTGGTTTATATCACCCACAGGTTCCAGGGAGCTCACTCTCAGCAGCCTGGCGGGAAATTGATAGAAGACCTATGGCTTGATAGTTGTATTTACTCTAACTATAGATTATTTTTTTAATCAGTTTTAGATATACTCACAGAAACTCACTTTTGAGTGTTTTATATTTAGAGAGAAGCAAGTTGGTGATTAGCTCTAAGATGGAATGATGATATTCTAAGGTCAGATTGCTTCACTTCTGAAGGTGTTTGAGAATGAGGAAAATGGTTAGTTTCCTGATAATCCCTGAGATGTAAGACTTCTTTTCTCTAGGAAGTCATGAGTGTGTTGCAAAACTCTAACTGAGCAGAGACTATGTCAAGAAGCCAAGGAAGTGAGTCTGTCATTGGTCCTTCATGACATTCTGTCCTGTTTAGGCCCCAAACACACTAAATCCTTAGTCCCTATTGGTCCTAAGGATTATGACAGAAGCCTCCTCCCACCCATTCTTGTGCATGCTCTGACTTATTCTCTCTGAGACCTTTCCTCTTTGGGTTTGGGCCCTCTGGCTTCTGTTTGTCCTGGAACCCTGGCTTTTTCTAGCAGGCTGTGACAGGCTGCCCTGGATCTTGGTCTGTGTGCTGCTCTTGGCAGGAGTCTTTGTCCCAGCTCCAGTTCCATGGACTTGGATGCTGGCCACTTGGCCAGCACTCTGGCCAGGCCAGCCCTGGCCCCATGGGATCCTGTGGAAGACTTGAGCAGAGATGACAGGATGGAGTGGACTGTTTATAGAAGTCCCTCTGTATAGATTGGCATTCAAAATGTGCTGTCATCTGCGGGGACCACAGGGATTTCTTCAGAGAACCTGCCAGGGAGTGAGTGAGTTGTCTGCCAAGGGACTCCAGAGCAGCTGGAATCATGGTTTGTTTATTTCTTGATACTGTGACCATTCTTCATAAATAAGATCTTTTTATTTGAAAACTTAATTACTACTTTTACAGTCAAGTGTTGTGTAAAAGGTAACAATAGTTATTATTTGCTACCATTTGTTAAGTTCCTTCAATGTGCCAGGCGAGGTGATTCACTCACTTCACAGTTATTTACTGGCTCCTACTATGAGCCAGACACCAAGGGGCAGAAAGTTAAGCAGGTATCTGTGGAACTTCTAGTTTAGCATAGGAGGAGACACTATGGAATTATAAACATATACATTTATGGTACAACAGGTAGTGACAGACTCTGTGAGTTAAAAATCAGACATAGTAAGTTGGAGAGAAAAAAATGAAATTGTTTTTATGATGACATGCTCTTATAGTTGAAAATCATAATACATGTACAAAAATATGTTAGAACTAGTAAATTCAGCAAAGTTACAGGATAAAGTCAACTCTCACTGTTCTAGGGGCCACAAGCTGATGGCCTCTGGAAATTTAACTCTCTTGCTATTCAGTGACTAAAAGCTGTTAGCAGCAGGGTATTAGAAAAAAGGCTTAGTTTCTCTCTGGCCCAAGGGCCTCTCACTGGCCAGGTGAGAGGCTAGGAGTTTGTTAATTCTTTGTGAACCAGAAAGAAATGAAGAAGAAAAGGAAAATTCAAACACACATGTAGATATACACAGATACACATATTTTGCCTGGGCCTGGCCACCTGCCTCCACAATTCCACAAGTGTTCACAAACACTTATATAGGTACACATACACCTGCACACGTAGGCATCTCAGCAGTGAGAAGCAATCCTGGGATGAAGTCTCCCAGGACTCCTGTATTCTCAGAGCCCACGCATTGCAGCCGTGCAAAATGGCGGGCCTTCTCCAGAAAACTCACTTGCTTGCCATAGTCTTTCCTAGATGGCTTCTGAAATCTCAGGAGATGTAAACTTCTATGCTTTATAAATTACCCAGTCTCAGGTATTTTGTGATAGCAGCACAGAATGGACCAAAGGAATACTGGCATCAGAGTGAAGAGTCAGTCCATAGGATGGGAGAAAATACTTGCAAATCACATTTCAAAGATATCTATAAAATCTAAAGAATTCTTGGAAGTCAACTATAAGCAGCTTAATTAACAGATAACATGATTTTATATGTAGAAAACAACAACAATTTGTTTTAAAGTGGTCAAATGACTTCAAATGACTTTTCTTTAATAAAAATATACAAATAATCAGTAAATACACAGAATAATGCCTGATATCCCTAATCATTAGGGAATTGAAGAGCAACCCTTCAGTGAGATACATATCCCTTTACACCCTTTACCATAGTTACCTATAAAAAAAGGAGATGAAGGGATGGGAAAATGTGAATCCTTATGTATTGCCGATGCTGGGATGAGAATATAAAGTTATGTAGTCTCTGTTCAAGACACTATGATATTACCTTAAGAATTAAACAATTCCTTAAAAATTAAGTCACATGGTACAGAAATCATATTTCTTATTATATGCCACCAAAGTGGAATTAAAGTCAGATTATATATATATATATATATATATATATATATATATA
>JADRCD010129272.1:3482-15064 GCA_019843815.1 Montemys delectorum | reverse complement strand
TCTATCTATCTATCTATCTATCTATCTATCTATCTATCTATCTATCTGTATGTATATGCATATGTCACAGCATTTATGTGGAGGTCAGAGTATAACTTATTGGAGTCAGTTCTCTCCTTCTGCCACACAGGTCCTTGAACTCAGGTCATGAGAGTTGGTGGCAAACGCTTCTATACACGGACTCATCTTGCTGACCCTCTTTTTCCTTCTTAGTAATTAAATAAACATGTTGGTCAAGACCTTCTAACCCTGATGTCTTGCTTCAAAATAGACCACAATCAAAGCATGTGGAAACTCTTTGTAGCTCTCTACTACTGGAATCCTCCCTTGAATAAAGAAAGCCACTGTGGTTTTTCTTACCCACCTTTGTGGTTTCTTACTTGGTACTTGGTATTCCTAGGGACTCTCAAGGGGTTAGTAAAGTCTAATGTATAGTCATGTTTGTGAGCTGGGTGGGCTGGGGACATTACGCAGGCCTCTGCCTAGTTCTAGTCTTCCATTTCCTCCGAGTTTGCCTTTCGGAATCAGGACTGTTATCTTGACTGATGACTCCTCGTTGGATGAGTGGCCAGTGTTTAGGATGGCATGTTCATCGGGTAAGCAATTCCTGCTACTTGAGAATTCGAGTGGTAGGCAGGCAGTACTGAGATAACCAGCCAGTGAACTATTATTGTCCCTGATTCACAAGCAGGGACACTGAAGCTTCCAGAGGTTAGGGACCTGACTGTATTGAGAATGTTAACAAGGAATCTTAGACTGAAATGGAACTTTAAGAGTGCGACTTTCCCACGAAGCAATGGCTTATTGACCTGGTATCTTGTGAGTTTTGGCTGGCCATTTTTTTCTTTTCCCATACTGTAATATTGAGGTGACCTTGGAATCATTACTGTGAGGAAAAATCTACCCATGACTCTTACTTGTTTCTTCTTACAATTTTTTTCTCAACAAAATATAATTTCTTGCCTTAGTCCTATTTTCCCCAAACAGTGTAAGTGATTTGGTCACCGGTTGGGCCTCTGCAGCTGCCCCTTTCCGACAGGGGAGCTGCGGATAAGAAGGATGGTGAGCACTGTGTCTCCAGTGGGTGGGAGAGAGAACAAGTCAGTCACAAGCTTCTGCCTGGAGGGAAGCAGGAGTAGGGGGTAGGGAGCTGACACAGTGTGTGTGTGTGTGTGTGTGTGTGTGTGTGTGTGTGTCTTTCCCCCTTGGATTCATGGTTCTCCTTCATTTCTTCTTGAAAACGGTGCAGCAGCATATCAAATGAACCTCCCTCCTCTTCCTTACTTTTTTTTTGTTTTTTGTTTCTTTGGTTTTCATTTGTAGGAGAATAGTCAACCAGTTGTATGGTTAGCTGTGAGGTAAGAGAGAGTTTTATTTTTAAACTCTATGCTAACTAGTTCAAATAAATGAGATTTTGGCCAAAGCTTTTTATGGTTTTTGTTAGTTTACATTTATTTATTTATTGACTGATTATTGATTGTGTGGGTGTACAGGCACATACAGACAGACACATGCATGTACCTCCGCACTTATGCACTTATGTGGAGGTCAGAGGACAACTTGTCAGATCCTGTTCTCTCCTTTCATGTGCAATCCAGGAATTGAAATCAGATCATTAGGTTTCTAAACAAGTGCCTTACTTAAAAAGGCTTTCCTTTTTATTTTGCATTATGTACCTGTGTGCAGGTAATATGTACAATGTGAGTGCAGGTATCCTCAGAGCCCAGGGATGGTGGCTCCCTAGAGTTCGAGTTACAGGAGTCTGGAAGCTTCCTGACATGGGTGCTGGGAAGCAAACTCAGGTCCTTTGTAAGTGCACATTATGTTCTGAACTACTGAGCCATCTCTTTAGCCCTTTACTTTCTTATTTTTAAAATTTAATTAATTAATTTGTTTTTTTAACATTTCTTAGTGTTTGCAACTCTGACCATTTTGTTGGTCTTCAAGAAATTATAATTGTAACCAGCACACATGCTGGGCATTGTTTAGATTACAGCTCTAACTCCAGTATTTTGACTGATACAAACTCCCCATATCAAGCTTCTTGCCAGAAGTGACAAACCTCTTACCAAGGTGTATCAGATGTGTACAGGACGGTGGCCTCCAGCCTTCTCCCCTGGCAGCCCTGTGGTGTTTCTAGGGCTCCTTCCCCTCCCCCTCCAGCACACAGGTTGTTTGGTCCTTCTGTCTCACTGCATGCAGCCTCGAGTTGCTCCCCCTTTCAGAAGCCCTGGCTGGCCAGATAAGCCAAGGGCAATCTCTAGAGATTTCTTTTAAAATGATTCAACTCATCCATGTATTCTTCTGAAAAGCCTCCGCACATGTTAAAGGTTTTCCTGTACAAACTTATGTCAGAGATTGTTTTCTTAGGCCTCAAGACTGTATTTCTTGGCCCAACGGGAAAGCTCAGTCTAGATACTTTGTAATCTGAAATCAGAGATAATCCTTGTGTGACCAAGAGCATGTTGGTTTAGCTGAATCATATCTTCTACATTGTCAACTCCAATTAAATTACTAGTTTTGCTTTCTGCCATTTCCTCTGGGCCCCTGACCTATCATAGGTACCTTGTACTCAGAACTGGCGATGAGGTCAGTGCCTTCAGAAAAAGTTTAAGGGTAACCCATGTGGTGAGCAAGCCTGAGGGGAACCAAGCCTTGAGGGCAGTATTTCCCCTGGGGTGCTGGCATTGGTTTCCAGACAGTAGGAAAGAGAAGCCTAGGCTTGAGCAGAGAGACTGGAAACAAACCCTGCTGCTGTTCCTGTTTCTTCAGACCAGGGTTGTTTTCAGGGTGTTTGGAGCTGGAATCCTTGGCTATGTTATTGAGACAAACTGGACAGGGATTTCTAAGATTCCCTCAGAAGACAGACTCCTTTATGAGTGTTTCCTTTCCAAGGGCTTGGGCATGTGAGTCTTGCCTGGGGCATTGCAGAATTTTATTATATTCACTGACTAGCAAAATGTTCAAGGCAGGTTCTGAGACAGCTAGTCAAAGGCTTTGATGGCTGTTTTCTTTTCTTTTAAAAACCAAAATTAAAATTATTTGGGGATGATGATGATGATGATGATGATGATGATGATGATGTGTGTGTGTGTGTGTGTGTGTGTGAGAGAGGCAGAGACAGAGACAGAGACAGAGACAGAGACAGAGACAGACAGACAGAGACAGAGAAGGATTAAACCCATTGTTTTGAGCCAAGAAAGTATTCTACCACTGAGCTATAACCCCATCCTTTATTTTTACTTTGAGAAAGGACCCCTTGCTAAGTTGCCTAGGCTGCCCTTAAACTCAGTGCGAGGTCCAGGCAGTCCTTGAATTTATAGTTTTCTTGCCTCAGCTTACCAAGTAGCTGGGGTTGGGGCCTGTGCTATCACATCTAGGTCTTGTAAGGGTTTTGATGTTGGGTTCTTTAAAAGTGGAGTCCTCAGTATGATGTAGTTGGATGAGAAAAATTGATAATTGAAAAATACTTAATACATTGAAACCTGGCAGATGAACATGACAGTATATATCAGCCTGACACTATCAGAGAGACTGGGCTTGATTGAATGAATGAATGAGTGAAAACTGGATACTTCTTTTCCTGATTGAATTATGCACAATGCCCCACCCCCCACCCCCATGCCAACTCTTTAGTTTCCAGTCTCCTGCAAACCAACTGGGAAGGTGAAGTACACTCGTGACAGAGCAGTACAAAGTTAAGACAGTGGCTTCCCGGTAGCCTCCATATCTCTTCACCGTGCATGGTATTCATTGTGTTGAGCTAGGGGTTGGAAGGAGCCACACAGAGGCAGACGCTCTGTGGCTTACTCTTTTGTACAGGAGTTTGTGATTGACGTGCCATGTGAGAACGCCCAGAAGATATTCATCGGCAACGCCATGTATGGGAACTATGCTGCTGTCTTCGCCCAGCTCATCACTGAGGGAGAGTCTCAAGGTTTGCTACCAACATGAAATCCTGGAAGAAGTCTCTTTGCTATTGCTGTTTCCCTACCAGTTCTTTATAGAAAGCTCACCTCACAGAGCTAGTTTTATCTTGTAAAAATATGTAGTACTAACTTTATCTTCTATATAAAAGTAAGGATTGAATTTGTTATTACCTGTTGACATTAGTCACTATTGGGTGCAGTGCATAGAACTCAATGGATTTGGAGAGTAAAATAATGTCATATCGCTACAGAGAAGGCATGAGGTTTTATTTATTTATTTATTTTGAGATAAGGTCTCATTGTGTAACCTTTGCTACACTAGAACTCCCAATGTAGACCAGGCTGGCCTCAAACTTACAGAGATCCACCTGCCTCTGCCTCCCAAATATGGGGATCAAAGACACATGCCACCATGCCCAGCTTGAAGGTTTATTCTTTAGGTGGTGAGCCTAGGGACAGCTATGTAGCTTACACCTATAATTCCAACACTTGCAAGGCAGAGGCAGGAGGATCAACTTGAATTAGAGGCTACCTTGGCCTATGTGGTGAGTTCTAGGTCCTCTAGGGTTACATAGTGAGACTGTGTCTCAACAATAGTGAAAAACAGAGAGCCTAATAAGGGTCTGTCTCTATGCTTTCCTTAGGGCCCCACTGTTTTATTGTTCCTATCAGGGATGAAAATGGAAACTTGTACCCAGGAGTGACAGTTATTGACATGATGCACAAACAAGGTGAGTCATCAGGTGACCCTCCTCTGTGTTTATTTGTGCCTGTTGTCTGTTCTCCAACCCCCACCACAGCCAAGGAGACACTAACCACCTTCATCTCCAGGAAACCACACTGGTGGATCAGTCTACCAGGGGAGTATGCATTGAAGTTACTTCCTGCTTCTCAGTTGCTTAGTGATAAGGAAGCTGTGCCTAAAAAGGATGCTTCAACTTCTCTCTTCTTGGACTTAGGGCAGGCTGCAGCTCTCTGATCCCTCTTCACCTCCAGATTGATGTTTGTGACTGACCCAGGACGTTTGTAACACAAGTGGGTCCTCATGGTTTTGGAAGATAGGGGTCCGAGATGAGGTAGCTACCAGGGTTGACTCCTTTTGACAGGGGCAATGGAAGGTTCTGGTCTAGGACTCTTGCCTTCACTTATGAATGCTACCTTCACATGAGCATGTAGTCTCCTTGTGCATACATCTGCCTCCAGGTTTCTCCTTCTTATAAGGACTTCCATCATTTATAACAGAGTCCATCTTAATGACCTCATTTTAACTTGATTGCTTCTGTAATGCCTCTATTTCTAAACAAGATCACATTACAGATATGGGCTTAGGACTTATGAATGGGATGGGGGAGGTACACAATTCATCCCATAGGACTCAGTGAGACCAGATTTCCAAGGTGAAGCCAGCTAAAGAAAGGAATATAGGAGTTAAGGATAAAAGAGAGAAGAGAGGAAGAAGTAGGGGAGACACACTGGACAGTATAAGAATAGCCTCAGCCTACTGTTAGTATGGGCAGCCCTTGCTGCTAAGTGTAGCCCTTGTCAAGTGCAGTGAGAGCAAAAGGACAGGCCAGTGCTTTTGAAGTCACACCACATGTTGAAAACACTGGCAACTGCAGAAAGTCTGCTTTGTGTTCCCATGTCTCCTGTCATTTACTTTCACTGACATTACTTACTGTCATTTACATTATCCTGTGCCTGAGGAGGAAATCCAGAAGAGGAGGAAGCAGGAGCTGTGTGTGGGCAGAGGCTGACTTCCATCTTTAGTGTTGCAAGCTTTCTCTTACCTGGAACACTACCTTTTAATTCCTATTTACTCATTTAGTTTTAAATTTTATCTTATGTGTTTTGCCTGCATGTTTGTGCATTGCACATGTGCTTGGTGCTTAGGGAGGTCAGAAGGAAGTGCCAGTCTCCTGGAACTGGAATTATGGATGGTTGGGAGCCACTATTTGGGTTCTCTGAGCTGAACATGGGTCTTCTGCAAGAGCAACAAGTGCTCTTCACCTCTGAGATGTCTCCCCAGTTAGCCTGAACTCTCTCCTTTTAATAATGTTTGCTGCTGGGGAGGAAAATATGTTCCAACAGAAACACTGTGGGCTTCAAACAAGGAAAACCTTGGCATTGTTTTTCATTCTCCTTCAGGTTGGGGATTGGGTATGGGCCAAGTGTGTCTGAGCCAGCGCCCACCCCCTCCCTAGAACAAACAGACACCCTTACTCTACCCCCTCCAGTTCTGGAAATGTTTAAGGTTATGTTTTTGGCCAAGAAGTAGCTGAGACTGTCTTGGGGATGGTGCATAGCTTTCCCTTGAATCTGTATTTTAATTCTGTTCCTTCCAGGTTTGAATGGTATGGATAATGGAATTTTGATATTTGACAAGGTTCGGATTCCAAGAGAGAACCTGCTCGATAAGTAAGTACTTTTCTCCTTAATGTCTGTATAGATGACCTACTTGTTCCCTCCAACAAGGCCCCGAGTTTTGGGATCTCATTGACTGCAAGGTTGAGTAGTTATCCCCAATTTGAGTGTTCCCACAACTAACTGGGAAAAGTAGGTAAGCAAATAAAGAAAAAGTTAAATGCTCCAACATGACATAGTTCATATGTAATGTAATTTAATGGGCATTCCTAGACTTTTCTCTGTGCCAATATATCTAAAAAAGTAGACCTACATTAGAATTCTAACAGAATCAATTTATAGATTCTGTTCTTTTCAGAACTTGTAATTTCCATCTGACATTGAATATCAGATGTACCAAAGTACTATGCTAAATAGTCTATAAATTATGTACCCAATCTCTTGTTTTGGGGTATTTACTTTCCTTAGATTTTGGCAATAATAAACAAATTGATGTGTGCTATTTGCTTCCCTTGTGGGTGTGAAAAGTTACGATTACAACCTTTCAAGTATAATCAAAACACATCATATGCATGCATGAAATTCTCAAAGAATAAATAAAAAATATTCTATTAAAAAAATCGGGGCTGGGCAGTGGTGGTGCATGCCTTTAATCCCAGCACTTGGGAGGCAGATGGATTTCTGAGTTTGAGGCCAGCCTGGTCTACTGAGTGAGTTCCAGGACAGCCAAGGCTATACAGAGAAACCCTGTCTTGACCCCCCCCCCCCAAAAAAAAAGGTCCCAGCACCAGGAATAACTGGGACCAGTGGGACCCAGCACACAGGTGCACAGGAACTTGGCATGGGCTCCTCCTAGTCTGTCTGAGCCAGTGCCCTGAGCAGACCTTGGGCACAAACTCTGCAGCAGTGAGTCCCATAATTCCCAGAGGAAGTTATACTCCGAGGCACTCTAATGGGCCCAGAATCAAAGGATCACAGGATTCCAGAATCACAGGATCACAGACACAGCTTGACTCTTAGGAGTTCTGACACAACCAGGATCACAAGAAGGACAAGCTCCAGTCAGATATAACCAGGGCAGGTAGCACTAGAGATAACCAGATGGCGGGAGGCAAGTGTAAGAACATAAGGAAGAGAAACCAAGGTTACTTGGCATCATCAGAACCCAATTCTCCCACCATAGCAAGTCCTAGACACACCATCACACCAGAAAAGCAAGATTCAGATCTAAAATCACTTCTCATGATGATGATAGAGGACTTTAAGAAGGACATAAATAACTCTCTCAAAGAAATACAGGAGAACATAGGTAAACAGCTAGAAGCCCTTAAAGAGGAAACACAAAAATCCCTTAAAGAACTACAGAAAAGCCAGGCGGTGGTGGCACACTCCTTTAATCCCAGTTCTTGGGAGGCAGAGGCAGATGGATTTCTGGGTTCGAGGCCAGCCTGGTCTACAGAATGAGGTCTAGGACAGCTGGAGCTATCCAGAGAAATCCTGTCTCAAAAACAAACAAACAAACAAACAAACAAACAAAAGAACCACAGGAAAACACAATTAAACAGGCGAAGGAAATGAACAAAACCATCCAGGATCTAAAAATGGAACTAGAAATAATAAAGAAATCACAAAGGGAGACAATTCTGGAGATACAAAACCTAGGAAAGAGATCAGAGTCAAAGATGCAAGCATCACCAACAGAATACAAGAAATAGAAGAGAATCTCAGGGGCAGAAGACACCATAGAAAACATTGACACAACAGTCAAAGAAAATGCAAAAAGCAAAAAGCTCCTAACCCAAAACATCCAGGAAATCCAGGACACAATGAGAAGGCCAAACCTAAGCATAATAGATATAGAAGAGAGTGAAGACTCCCAACTTAAAGAGCCAGTATCTTCAACAAAATTTTAGAAGAAAACTTCCCTAACCTAAAACAAGAGATGCCCATCAACACACAAGAAGCCTACAGAACTCCGAATAGACTGGACCAAAAAAGAAATTCCTCTCGACACATAATTGTCAAAACACCAAATGCACTGAACAAAGAAAGAATTTTAAAAGCAGTAAGGGAAAAAAGGCATGTAACATATAAAGGCAGGCCTATCAGAATTACACCAGACTTCTCACCAGAGACTATGAAAACTAGAAGATCCTGGGCAGATGTCATACAAATCCTAAGAGAACACAAATGCCAGCCCAGGCTACTATACCCAGCAAAACTCTCAATTACCATACATGAAGAAAACAAGATATTCCATGACAAAATCAAATTTACACAGTATCTTTCCACAAATCCAGCCCTACAAAGGATAATAGATGGAAAACACCAACATAAGGAGCAAAACTACACCCTAGAAGAAGCAAGAAAGTAATCTTTCAACAAACCCACAAAACATAATTCCACTTCTAACAACAAAAATAACAGGAAGTAACAATTACTTTTTCTGAATATATCTTAATATGAAAATTAATATTATCAACATATCCTAATTGATTGAAATTCAAAAATATGAGAAATTAGAAATTTGTTGGCTGTCATCCAGTGGTCTCTCTAATTTGGTAATTGGAGAAATAGGTCCAACATTGTACAATCTATATACACTTTCTGCTTGTTTGTATGTAACAGTGTCTGCTGTGTACAACATAAGGGTCTTGAAATAATGCTTCTCCTATCTCAGCCTCTCTATTAGTAGGATTGTTTATTTGATGTTTTTACACTATATACTATGGTTTTCAGAACAGCTTACACATTTCAAAATTATTTATACAGCCAAAAGAAATGTACACATTGAATTTGGCATGTGGCTTATAAGAGAGCAACAAAGAGTGAGACTGAATGCTTTGCTTGATATTTATAATTATTGTATCAATTTTGAAGAAGAATGCTTTATAAGTTGCTCTTTTTCTGAGAAGAATGCTTTTCAAAATCACCACAGCCAACGAACCAGATTCTTACCCTCACCTAATGTCTGTGCCACCCTCCAAGCAGAACCATTGATCATTGAAACAGTTGGTGAATGACTTCATGGATAGACCCTTTATACACACACTATTTCTTAAATGAATGTAACCTGTTCCCTGTGGGCTGAGAATGAAGACAATCACTCAAGTCAAATAATTTTGACTATAGCAGGATATCTGAATCCAAAAATCATGCCTACAATTCATTCCTTGGTGGAGCAGAACTGTCAGCGCTTAGCTTAGCTACTATGGAGGTAAAATCCTTTGGTGATGTGAGGGTCACTGAAGTACAGCCTTATTACAATGAACTCCAATGTCTAAAAATTGTTTTTATTTTGGGTTTGTACCACAGTAAGAGCCAAAAATTTAAGCTCTCCTAAAAACAAAACAAACAAACAAGCAAAAAGACTTTACTATTTATGTTCATTAAAAAAAACTAATAGTGATATATAATTTTAAAATATCATACAGTTAAAATGTTTGGAGTTATTTAAAATTTATATTGAGAAAATTTTTTTATTTTCAGTATTGCTGTAGACAAGCATCTACATAGATTGTTCAATTGATTATTGTTTTATATCAAAGAACTTTTATAATACTCATTTTTATTGTTAGAATATTTTATAAATTTTAAACAATATGATGAAATAAAAAAATGAAAGATATGGCAGGTATTGAAGGGGGGTTTCTGGGAGGAGTTGGGGCACAAAAGGGAAAGAAGAATGTGATGTAATTCTATTTACTTAAAATATGTTTTTAAATGTTAACAAATTCAGATAAATTGAAATTATGTATCTTTTCTCATCATAGTGCAATAAAACTTAAATCAAAAAAAAAAAATCACCTAGAGGGAAAATGCCTAGGCAGTTGCAGGGCAGTCAAGGTGAATCAATGAGGTGAGAGGTTCTTTCTCTGGTAAGATCCATAATGGCAGTCAGGGTTAAAGATGCTTTTCACGGAGTTAGAGAAAGGACTCAAGGAGCTGAAGGGTTTGCAGCCCCTTAGGACAAACAACAATACGAACTAACTAGTACCCTCAGAGCTCCCGTGACTAAACTACCAACCAAAGAGTACACATGGTGAGACTCATGGCTCCAGCTGCATTTGTAGCTTAGGATGGCTTAGTCGGTCGTCAATGGGAGGAGAGGCCCTTGGTCCTGTGAAGGTTCTATGCCCCAGTATAGGGGAATGCCAGGGCCAGGAAGGGAGAGAGCAGGGGGAAAGAGGGAGGGAACAGAGTTCCCCCCCCCCCCCCAGAGGGGAAACCGGGAAAGGAGATATCATTTGAAATGTAAATAAAGAAAATATCTAATAAAAAAAGGATGCTTTTCACATATTCTATCCAACGGTACTTACCTCAGTGCCTCAGCTGTGTTTCCTGTGAGCTGTAAATCCTGAGTCACAGCTGTACTTAAATCAATGGTTGAGCCGGAAATGTAGGCATAAATAAACTGCCTTTTTTGGCTTGCTGTGGATTTTCTCCTTTACTTAGTTTTGCTACTTACAAGCTCATGTCCACAAATAAATGTAGTTGATTATGAAAGTCAAAGAAAACTGTGTGAAAAACAAACTTAGAATGGACAAAATTCTTTCTGTCTCCCACCCGTTCAACTGTTGGTAAATAGAACAGAAACACTGAAGACAGATGTCCTGGAAAGTCTCTGCAGCCACCAGTGCTTGTGAAAGTCAGTCTGAGGCCCATCAGCCTTCCCTAGAGGCCTGTTTGTTTCTTTGGCACTTGGTAGCATCATCTGATCTGGAGGATGGAAGAGGAAAGGGTAGTCAGGATGGGTAGCTCCCCATATCCAGTCACCATAATCAGAGCTTAGTGTGTGGTTTAGCCTCAGATGACAACTGGCTGATGCTCAGGGCTCACCAAATATAGCAGAGGTTAGAAAGTCAGATTCAAGTAGAAAGAAGAATGCTAGTGGGCTTGTATTATTTGCAGATAATACATCACTTTGACAAGAAAGATTTGATTTATAACATTATTTTATTACCATTTAAGTTGTCCCCCACACTACAGAACAAGAGTGGCCATAGGGGGTTTTGAAGGAGCAGTCTTTTGGGAGGACTTGGTTCATCAGTGATTAGAAAGCGAACTAGTTAATAGGTGTTAATAAATAATTCAGGCTGGGCTGTGGTGGCGTACGCCTTTAATCCCAGCGCTTGGGAGGCAGAGGTAGGTGGATTTCTGAGTTCGAGGCCAGCCTGGTCTACAGAGTGAGTTCCAGGACAGCTAGGGCTATACGGAGAAACCCTGTCTCGGAAAACACACACACACACACACACACACACACACACACACACACACACACACACACACACA
>JADRCD010129271.1:0-19033 GCA_019843815.1 Montemys delectorum | reverse complement strand
AAAAAAAAAAAAAAAACCTCTCCAAATGATTGAAATATTTTCTGATTAGTGCTGGATAAATATGAAGACTATTACTTAGATACCACATGCTGGGAAGCAAATGTGATAATTACGTCTGTCAATCCACAGAACCCCCCTGGACTCAACTCCAGTAAAATGCTACCATTTCAATCTAGTAAGAAAGAAAGGCAAACAGAGAGGACAATAATGGCAGGGAAGGCTGAAAGCACCCCAGCTGTCAGCGTGCACGTGGGAGGCAGCTGATGGTTTGGGTGTCATCACATTAGCGGTCTCTTCAGTGAAAAGAAAGTCTGGCTGCTTTGTGCCTTGAAAAGGAGCTGTGGTTGAAAGCATTAAAATTAGATGCCATTTTCCTGAACATCGTGATTATTTAAAATGCTAGTTGCTTGCCCTAAAACCATCATTCACGATGGAACATAGCAAGGAGTACCAATACTGAAAGTCTGAGAATTTTCTAAGTCTCCAGGAAAGAAGGCACATCCTTTCAGAGGATTCTGAAACCTGAGGGTGGATGGTGTGCCTTCATGTGGATGCTTAGCCATGTTGTGTAGATTCTGATAGGAAAGCTAACCACTGGTCCCATAGCAAGACTAGGGAACTCAGGAAGGCTTTTTCATTGGAAGGGGGAAAAAAACTAAATACAGAACAGCAGATACAAACAGTATACCCCAAAATAAGGGCAACGTTCCAGAGGAAAATGCGATTTCATGTAATAGTAATAGTGGTGGCATCAATGGGAATGATTTATGTGGTATACATGTGTTGAATATAGTCATAGAATTTTTATAATCCTTTGCGTGCATAATATTGACATACTCATTATAGACCAAATCTATTTCTCATGTTACAGATGAGTTATCTGAAGTATAAAGAGGTAAAATGACTTGTCCCAGTCCAAGTAATGAAAAGTTGTAAACAGGCTCCAGGGATGATGCTTTCATTTTCTAGAATGGGACATTTCCAGCTACGGATTAGATAAGATGAGCATGGAGCAGTACCTGGCTCATACACAGAGATGGCCAAGTTCATTACTATAAAATTGTTCTTGTGGAAGAAGTAGGAAAACAGTGTGCATGCATATCCATTCAGGAGGCTATGAGGAGTTAGCCTGGAGCCTGTGTAGGATGTGTATGCTTGCATATATTCTGCATATGCACAAGAATGTACTGTGTGTGTACTGTGTGTATGTGTGTGTGAATGCTGTGTATGTGTGTTTTAGGGACTGCTTTGTATCATCCATCTGTATCAATGGTTCTCAATCTTCTTAATGATGCGACCCTTTAACAAAGTTCCTCATGTTGTGGTGACCCCTGACCATAAATTACTTTTGTTGCTCCTTCACAACTGTAATTTTGCCACTGTTAAGAATCATGATGTAAATATCTGTATTTGCTGATGGTCTTGTGCAACCTCTGAGAAAGGATTTTTGACCCTTAAAACAACACAACTCACAAGTTTAAAACTACTGATCTATATGCTGATTGAGCAGAAAACACTGCTTCCCAAAAGCTGCAACCCTCAGAATGACTAATGATTCAGTTCCACTCAGCTCTGACTACCTAAAAGTCCTCTGAAAAGTCACTAGGGTAATCACAGTCTTAAAGCTGAAGAACCTGTAGTCTGAAGTCCATGGCCGCTGTAATAGATGCATAAGAAAAGGATAGGAGCTGAACACAATTCTACTTGGATTCATCTGGATCAAGAGCTCGTTGAATAGTGTTACCCACACTCAGAGTAGACTTTTCTCTATAGGTACTTCCCACATGTCAATCATCACTGGAAAGAACATCACAGAACATTCATAGACATGATTTACTAATGTGTCTCAATGCAATCAGGTAGAAGATAAGTATGAGTAATCTCACTAAGGGCCTAAAAACTGGGATTACGGCTGTGAGATAATGTCCTCTGCATATAAAATGAATGTTGTCTTCAGGACTTCTCAACAATATGGCTACTTGAATAAGACCAGCAAAGACCACAGCAGTCAATGTGCCAGTATGATTAGAAAAAATTTTTTTACAAGATCTTAAATTTACATTTAAAAAAAAGCTACAGGCAGTTAAAGGCTGATGAGGGAAGGAGAACCAGGTTTCTTCAGTGACATGCCTGCAGTTCTACGTGTTCAGTACTAAATGCATGAACATATGGCAATAATAATTAGTGTATATCGGTGAGTGGGTGGGTGTTTTATTTGTGTCCACATGTGTATGCACTTATATACAACAATAATTGTAGGAGTCCTGAAATTTAGAAGGAGGAGACTCTATAGATGTTGAGAGAGTGAATGATGTAAGTATAGTGTATTTGTGGATAAAATTCTTGAATATTAAAGACATTTAAATAAGTTAAAAAGTTAAAAGACTAACCATACCACTATCTCTAGCTATATCTAAGTGCAGTACTCAACCTTGGTTCCATATCACCAGACTCTAGGCTCTAGCTCTGACTATCCACATCAGTGCTCTATTTTATCTTCTATCAGGATTGTTTGAGAATAGCCTCAGGCAGCCCAGCTAGGTCTCCTAACTACTGTTATTTTCGCTCAAACTGATATGGGAAGAAATGAAGTTTTAAGGTAGTTAATTTTGGTCCTTACAAACTTACCATTAACTCTATATTGATCCACTCTCTTGGGCTGTGTTTTCATATTATTTCCCTCATGTTACACATTGTTTTGTCATCATTTTAAATGTTTATTACATTGTCTGTATTACAGAATAATGTGACTGCTACCTCAGTGGCCTTATGAAGTTCTGCCATCTTTCTCCTTACTCTGGTATGATCACTGGCATCAACCAAGGCACACAATAATGAAGTTGATGTTCATTCATACATGGTTCAAAAATGTATAAATGCCCAAAAAGATACCGAATGAGAGTACTCTTGATCTTAGGATTAAGAAATCTCTACTTGGTTGAGTCCCTGGGAGCTCTGAGGGTACTTAGTTAGTTCATATTGTTGTTCATCCTAAGGGGGTGCAAACCCTTCAGCTCCTTAGGTCCTTTCTCTAATTCCTTCATTGGTGACCATGTACTCAGTTCAATGGATGGCTGTGAGCCTCTACATCTGTATTAGTCAGGTATTGTCAGAGCCTCTCAGGAGATAGCTATATTTAGGCTGGCTTGTCCTTCCTTCAGTCTCTGCGCCATAATTAATCTCTGCAACTCCTTCTGTGGGTATTTGGTTCCCCCTTTTAAGAAGGAATGAAATGTCCACCTTTTGGTCTTCCTTCTTCTTGAGTTTCTTGTGGTTTGTGGGTTGTTCTTCCTGTGAGACTGATTGTTCTGGCAGCATGCATATAGTAGAGGATTGCAAATTTGATCATCGATAGGAGGAGAGGACCTCGGCCCTGTGAAGGTTCTGTGCCCCCGTGTAGGGGAATGCCAGGGCCAATAAGTGGAAGAGAGTGTGGGGTGGCAGGCATGGGGAGAGGGGAGGCAACAGGGGTTTGTTCTTGTTGGTTTTGTTTGTTTGGTTGGTTGGTTTTTTTGGAGGGGAAACTGGGAAAGGAGAAATTTACATGTAAATAAAGAAAATACCTAATTAAAAAAGAAAAAAAAAAGAAATCTCCACTTTTACATTGAATGTAGCCTAAGCTGTACTCTTCCATTTCCATACGTACTCTGTTGTACTGGCCTTTGGGTTGTCTTTTGACAAATCTGAACAATTAACTAAGTTGGTAGAATCAGTTGATGTGACAGAAACAACAGGTTGTTTAGTCTATTATACCAAACTGCTCTGGCTTGGTTTGTGTGTATATGAGAGTGTGCTTTCCAACTCTTTATGAGTGTGGAAGCAATTTCTAGATTAGGATCACTTTATCAGCTTAAGAATTACTTTGGTAATAGAACATAAATAAGTCTGTCATATGGATGGCTTTGTACCTTTTGACTTCTGTTCCAGACCTTACAATGAATGTACCTCACATTATTTGTGTTGAAACATTTCTTTACTTTAAAAAGCATAGGCTACACCTATTCACTTAACATCCATGTATATGCTTTAAAGAATAAATGTAAGTCTATCTTTTTGTTCTCCTCCTCTCCTTCCACTCCCCTCTGTGTTTATCTTAAGACAAACTCCAAGGTTCTAGACATACACAAGAATTGGCATTCCACCACTAAGCTATAAATGAGTTGATCTCACTTACAAAGCCCTGTTTCCTTCTGTCTTCTGGTCCCTGCTCTGATGGTGAAACAATGTTTTCCTCCCCTGCACTAGACAAGTAGTTTTGAGGTTAGAGTCTCTGCAGTGTTCCCTTTAAGCCTTAGTAATCATAAATGAAATATTCTAACTTCCTCCTTCATCTTTTGAAGGTTTTAATTTTAAAGTCATTTTTAGCCTCACATAAATGCAGCAAACATACTACGGAAAATCCAAGCATACCTTTTCTTCAGTTTATACCAATTAGGACACCTTCTATAAACACAGGAACTGTTATTACTGTACAAAAAATTAAGCTACTGACCCCACTGAGAATTTCAGCTTTTACGTACATGCATTCCTGCGCATGTATGAAGTTCTGACATTTCACCACCTGCACAGGTTTTCAGCATTTCCAGAACAATATTGTATATCTACTCTATGGAATCAGTTATAGGAACTCCTTAAATTATGCCTTTCTCTAGTACTCAAAAACCAGGCAACTGCTCTCAATTTCAAACATTTTGTCATACTGAAATAGTAAACATATACTATGCAAACTTTAAAATGGCCTTTTAAAAAGCTGCAGTAACTGCACTTAAGAACCATTCAAGTTATTTATATATAAACTATTTCTCCTTAATACTACTGAATAATATGCCAGTATATGAATGGATATACTCTTTTTCACTCATTAATCCTTTAAAAGACATTTGGATTGGTTCAAGTTTCAAGCCATTATAAATGAAACTACTATCAGTAAAAATTGTGACTGAAGTTAATTATGTGTGACGAACCTTATGTGTAAACCTTGAATTAAATCCATTTGTGGACAACATAATAATTGTATGTAATGCATGAGGATTACTCCTACCCCATCTTCTGATATCTCCTTCCAACCCACCATCCAAGCAACGCACTCCCAGCAACAAGTCTCTTCCTTACATTCACATCATTTTAACTTCAAGCATATGAGAGTGTGTCGGAAGGTCCTAAAATGTGCCTTTTAACACTATAAAACACTTCCAAACTCTTTATTGGAAAGTCTTTGCATTCTCATTATCAGCATCTAGAGGATCAGATAGCTCTGTCTACTAAAGCTCATACCAACATTTTTATATCATCCATTTTTGCAAGTTGTATAGCCATATTAATGTAGTTACATTCCTGCATGGTCTGAGTTAGAATGTGTTCCCGCAGATCAGAGATATGACATCTCCAGTAGAATACAAAGAAACATTGCTTTCAATGACAGTGACAGAGAAAATTAACAACTCTCCACCCAACATCAGATGACCAATGTAGACACTATAACTTCTAGAACACTTGCTGCTCTAAATGATTCCTGTGTTTTATCACTTACAGGAGAAATTATGAAGATCTCAGAGATTCTTGATTGGTCAGAATGATATACTTTCATGAGAAATCCCATGAAGAGAATACAACCACACAATTTTTGGAGGATCTCTGCAGGTTCGTTGTGACAGATGAAGGTAGAAATTTCATCTAAGTACATACAGAGTTCATCATGAGAAAAAGAGAAATGAGTGCGGGTGACCATGCCAAGCAACAACATTTATAAGAGAGTGGGGAGTTATACTGCAGTTACTAAAGCACACACAAAAAATTTAAAATCAATGCAGGTGGCCTTAAATGGTAGTAATAGCATTATCATTGAGTTCTGCTGTGCTAAGTGCTTCATTCTGGCCCTGACATGCTCACAGTAGCCCTACTCCATAGGGTCAATAAGATCCAATTATAAGTGCTGGGACAAACTCAGAAAGATCAGCAACCACCTGAGATAGCAATTGAGTGGGTACAATTTTTTTCCTATCTATGAAATGGGACTAAATTAATAACACTAAACTGTTGAACTATTTAAATAGGGTCAAATTTACAGTCTCTTTGAGACCACATAAATGAACCTAGTATGGCTTTTGTAATAACTATCTAGAGCTTGAATTCACCAGTGAGTCCTGGGTCAAAATTCAGGTCCACAGGAACTGCTACGTGCTCCCTCTAGAAAATAGATAATGTCACCCTTGGAGTGACAGTGATATCTAAAAATAAAGCTTGATTTCTTGATTATCTTTTATCTCTTAATTTGAGGAGCCACTGGCAAAGGCTATTGGAAGGGGGCTTGTTTTCTTCAGTGGTATAACCACTTGCTAGTTTTTCACACTCCAACAGTGAAATCTGCACCAAGGCAAGAATCCCTAATCAAACCCAGTGAGTCACAAAGACAACACCACCATAAAGATAATGAAAGAACTTGTGGGGAGAAGTAGAAGTGGAAGAAAGATAAATGAAGATTTGTTTGATCAGAATTTACTATACACACATATGGAATTGTGAAAGAATTTTAAAACTCAATAAGACAAATAACCAGAAATCTTTTAATTTTTCATTAATTATGCCCAAACACAAGTAAGAATACAGCCAATCATTACAGGACCAAAATAATATTTGAACCTCATTTTCATCAAGAATGTCAAGAATGATACATTTGAAAATTTCTGCTAAACACTCAGCAAAATGTCAAAGACATTACTTCTGCAAGATGCTGGCTCATTGTCAGCTTCTGGTAATCAGTTTAATTTTTGCTCAGGAAAGGCAACAATCACAAATCAGCCTTCATGTGTCCTTTGAATTTTTATGGCTGAAAATGAGGCTTCCAGCCGATTCCATTATATTTTGCAAACGCACCATGTTGAATCATTAATTACCTGAGACACTACTGTAGGGCTTATCTCCTTCTGAGGGAAAGAAGTATAAATGGGATAGGAACCTGGGGCTCTGAAGTCATTTTTTTCTTCAAATGCCATCTGCCAGGTTCCACTTCAGAACATCCAGAAATCATTAAAGGTAAAGGAAGGCAGATGAATGAGAAGTCAGAGTCAATTTGTCTCATCATAGCAGCTTGTGCTGTCGCGCCCTCCTTGGAACCTCCTCAGTCCCCTCTTCAGATTACTGAATCGGCCCCCTAGCTCTTCCTGGTCACTAGCCCTGCCCACCCATTATTCTGGGTGTCAAGAACAGTCACTCTATCATCCCATCTAACCATGTTTCTTCCCTGCATAAAATGTTTAATGGAAAAAAAAAAAAAAAAAAAAAAAAAACCTTTCCCATGTCTAGCATGAGGTTAGAAGTTCCTGAAAGGCAAGCAAAGTATTCTCCACTCCACCCGAGTATACCACTTTAGTATCCTCTGGCACCACCAGCTGTCTGACAAATTTACTTCTGCCATGTTTAATTATGGAGTTACATTGACCTAGTCTCATTGCTCGATTACTTCCTCCTGAGGCAAGATTCAGGTCAGAGTTTGTATCTCTCCCTTCTCTATGTCCTCTGTAACTTTCTTGTCGATAACTAGTTATCATCACCCACAGCATGCTGAATGTGATCCACGTATGACAGGGCTTAACAACCTTCAGACATCGTTTTAATATTTTTCTTAGTTCTTTGAAAAGTCTGTACAATGTGTTTTAACTGATTCTGTGACTTGGTGTCACTGGCTTCAGCTTGGTTTGAGTAGCACGATCAAGCAGGGTTTCTGGGGAAAGGGGACATTCTTTTCTTATCCTTAGAGTCCGTAGAGTCCAGGAGCTACCTTACCACCCTCAGATCGATAGATAATAATACCTTAAGCTATTATAGATCTTTCCACAATCCATAATAAAATATTGATGGGTTCAATTTTCCGAAAGTCTTACTCAGATTACCGAAAGGCGAGTAAGTTCTTGAGTGCAATGGTTATGTCGTATCAAAAAGCCAAGTTTTGCTATACATGTTCCCATGGTCTGGCTCTTCCATTTGGTTTTCCACCCCTACAGGAATATTACCTGATCCTTGGAGGCGTATGTGGTATAGATGCTCCATATAGGGCAGAGCACAGTCAGTTATTTTCAGGGTGTTGATTAGTTACGAGTCTCTGCATTAACACTCCCACATCAGCTTCACAACAAGCTTCTTAGATAAATAGTGAGATAAATATAGAGATAAAACTGCTTAGGCAGAAAGCAGTTGACTACCCCATAACAGTGATGCCTCTCTTGCACTGGAGGGTACATCTTACCCAGTAAGACATTACTATCACTGGACAGAGTCACAACGGGGTAAAACTATTGACTACTTTTCAATGATAGCAACCTGTTTAACACCTTCCAGTGCTATGAAATCTAGGACTTTTCCCAGTCAATTCAAGATTGATTTTTTTTTTCTATGACTGGCAACAAAGTAGATGGTGTCTTCAACCTAGAATCTTATCATGAAGTTCTGTTGGCAAGTAACAGCTATGTCAGTAGCCCATCAGAAAGACACATAAGCCCTGACAGTGAGATTATTGATAATAACCCATGGCATCTGAGAAGAGCATTATCTGCCTATGGAGGCTAATTACATTCAAACTTTTAAAATTGTTATTTCTTAAACTGAAAAAAAAAAATCACTGTTATTTGTTAAGTGAGAGATCTTGTGAGAAGTCTTAGTGGCCTAGAAAAATCTTCATGATACATTAGCACTCTCTTCTTGGACCTAGGAAGACAGGCTTATTTTAGCTTCTGGACTTTCATCTCCATTTAAAACTCAGGGGACATATGTCTTCCTTTAAGTTTGCTAAATGTAAGTTAAATATTAGTCTTTCCACTAAATATTTTTTCTTTTTTCTTTTCAAGATAGGGTTTCTCTGTATAGCCCTAATTGTTCTGGAACTCACTCTGTAGATGAGGCTTGCCTCGATCTCAAAAATCCGCCTGTCTCTGTCTCCCAAGTGCTGGGATTAAAGGCATGTGCCACCACTGCCCAGCTTCCGCTAAAGATGTATTAAATCTTGAATTCCAAATGAAAAAATTTAAAGGAAAAATGGTAACAGATTGTATATTGTAGTAACAGAAAAGGCTAGTGTCATAGCCAAAAAACACAGGGATAACTTTCAACTCCTGAGTGTGCATATATTCTACACGGAATAACTTATCTTATGTTATCAATAAGGAAAGGCTTCGTGGTCTAGCTAAAACTTCATCCGGTAATCAAACTATCCTGAGTTCTACAGGCCAAAGTGATAGATAGTTTTGTTGTTATAACCCTGAAGTAACTCTTTAGGGTACATACATGATACCTCAAAATTATAGCTCAAATGAGTGTCTGTATGTTGTGTGTATGTCTGTCATCTGGGAGATTTTACTCCTGATGTTAGTGTCTTGTCCATGTGGCAGAAGCTCTGCTCAATGATTGCATGTATAACAATAAGGAAAGACTGTGGGTTTCATAGGCTAAGTTGCATTACAGCACCTTCACGAACTGTATGAAAGTACAAAGGAAGCCAGAGGGAAAGGGGATTGGCATAGTAGACTTGCTAACTAAATACTGTTTTGATGCAAAATCCCTATAGGAAGCCTCCCAGGTCGTCATTTTCCATCTATACCACAGCTGGAGGTCAATTTCTTGTTCCTTAAGCAAACAACAACATTAAAAAAGAAAATCATACAGGCAGCACCTAAATTGAAAGATGTGGTTTTGGTACTAATAATGTTCTTTATCACAGATGTGACACGTACTTATTAAAGAAACCTCAGAATATATGGAAAAGCAAAGAGGGAAAAAATAGCATTAACTCCATTATGCAGAAACAAACTGTAAAGAGTTTGTGTATCCACAACGCTGGTTGTATGCACTATTTAAAATGTTTATCTCCTTACCCTCCGTTTTCAGCACCTTTCCTCCCTTCCGTCACATTTGTACATTTTCTGTGTACAAATTACTGTGGGTAGTTTTTTTAAGACCTACAGTGTGCTACATTTTGTGAAACTATGAGAATAAGAATATGCATTCGATTTCTTGTGTGCACTTCTGTCCAGGATTTCTAACTACACATGATAAGAAATAAGGACTCCACAAGAAGACTAACAGAGTAACTAACCTGGACAACTGGGAACTCCCAAAGACTGAACCACCAATCAATGAGAATTCAAGGGCTAAGTCTAGGCTACCTGTACATATGTAGCGGATATGCAGCTTGTTCTTCATGCAGGTCTCCCAGTAACTAGAGCAGAGACTTACCCTGACTCTTTTATCTGCCTGTGAATGCTGTCCCCCTAACTGGGCTTCCTTGTCTGACCTAAGTGGGAGAGGATGTGCCTAGTTCTGCAGAGATTTGAGGTGCCAGGGTGAGTTGATACCTAGGAGAGGACCTCTCTTTTCTCAGTGATGAAAAGGAGGTGAGGTAGGGGCCTTGCGAGGGGTGAATTGGAGGAGAAGGGAGCTGTGATCAGGATGTAAAGTGAATCAATAAGTAAATTAATGTAAAAATAAGATTTTTGGATAGAGAGAAGTAGATCAAAGAAGACAGGTGAAGAAAGAATTCCTCCGCTGCTGAGTGTTATTCTGCATTTTCATTTCTTACCAAGTGAATGCAGTATCTGATACTTCCACACTGCAGCCCTTAGAAATTCCCTAAGTAAGAAGCAGGAGTAAATATCATTCACTCTCCTTTGAAAGCTCAAGCTTTGTACAAAGGCCAAGAAACATCTGAGCACCTGGCATGTGAAGGACAATAGTACTAGGTTTTCAGATCTGTCATACCTATCAGTGGCAGGATCCTCTGTCCCAACCACACTGCTGTGGTCCATGGACACTCTAAACAAGACCTGCCTATCAATCCACAGAAACCTTCAAGTCACAGTCACTTAAATTTGTTCTAACATGCTGTAATTAAAAATGGGTAAGAACATATAGGCAGAGTCGTAGGGTAAATGATTCCACAGGTGCTCCAACATGAGGAACAGAGTTCTGGTTCCAGCATCCACGAATAAACCAAGCAGCACACCTGTAATCCCAGTGTGACGGAGGCATGAGGAGGGAATCACTGTAGCAAACTGTCTAGTCAGACTAGCTGAAAAGGTTTTTACCATAATTTGGTTAAAAAACTAAAACTAAATCAAACAAACAAACAAACAAAACAAAAAAACCACAGGTATTTACCACGTTTTGGCTCTATAGCACAGGTCTAAAGGACCCTAGAGATAGGGCTGGATGCTCATATGCAAATTCTCAATCAAAGCCAAACTGCTCCACTTTTCTATATATCTGTTTTCTATAAAAGATAAGCTTGAGATAATAATGCCTATCTCTAAAGGAAATCATGAGAGTTTGATAATATTTAGACTACAGCCTGGCCCCCAGTAAGCACTTATTTAAATATTAGCTAATATTACTTACAAAGACTATGAAAATGGTCAATTTATTTCTTAATATCGACTTATTTCCCAAGTAAGTAAAGGGTGGTGTTCCTGAAAAACATCTTGAAAAGTTTCCTTTGTCATTTTCTAAAAGTTTTACTTCAATGTTCAAATTAAGAGATGTATTTTATTTTCTAAACTCATTTGGAACTTAAAAAGGTTATATTTGTCTCAAGAAATGCTCTACTCTGGGAGTTGTTTAGAAAGCATATGACTTTCCTGTTCTCTATAGGTCAGAGCTCAACCATGAAAATGTCTGGGAATTTTTACTCTGAATTCATCATTTTAAAGGCATACAAAAAGTACATAAATTATTCAATGATGCCAACAAACAGCAGCCAGTATTTTTAAGAGGACAACATGCTTGAATCATTCTAAGATTCTAAGTGCATTTTGCTACATGAGAACTTGTGCAAAAGTCAAGTAGGGGTTAGCTAGATGAGTCATCAAGTAAAGGTGCTTGCAAAGTCAGTCTGGTTTCTGACTTAAAGATAGAAAAAGGTAACTAGCTCCACAAAGTGTCTCTCTGACCCCTGCACGCAAGTGATGTATGTGTGCCTGCACTTTACAAACATACACACATTTTACACACATATAGACTCATATATGTAAATATTATATATAAACAATAAATTATATTATAGATATTATATTATATACATAAATATACAGATATTATGTGACATATACAAAATATAGATATTGTATGATATATATGATAAATAAGTATTATGCTATATAGACATGATATATAGACATATATTTGTATATAGTATATATATGTTTTATATATTTATATAGTGATATATAAATTAGGAAACAAGGAAGTGAAAGTGAGCATGCCTTGGATAATTATAGGCATAGCTCCTTTTAATTTTCTTGCTATAGAAGGCACAGACTACATTTAAGCATTCTGGTTATGAACCTACTGGACTTTATGGATAAGATATTTTTAGTTCAACATTAATTGTGCATTCTTATCTTATTATTTCATTAATTTTCTCTCTTATCCCACAAATTACTTGTTTTCCACATTTCTATTAATTTCCTTAGGTAATAGTAATATGTTTGAGCCAACTTATTAAATTCTGTAGAAAATGATTTCATCTATTGTCTCCCATCACTATCATTTTGTCTTTATTTTTGTGATTGTCTTATGTCATTCACAATATTGATTAGATATAGATACAGATGTATTCACCCAATAATCATCTGTAACAGCATTTATGCTGCTTAAAATCTTTTTTCCTATGTTGAGATTTTCTTCATTAATTTATTCATCTACTCAATTTACATCTCAAACATTAGGACCTCTCCCTTCTCTCCTTTTAGTCCAGTCTTTACAAATCCCTCCCCTCATTACCTCCTCCCCTTCTCCTCAGAGAAGGGGAAGCTCCAACTTGGATACCACTCCACCCTGGGACATCTAGTTCCAGAAGGACTAAGTACATCCTCTCCCAGTATGGCCAATTCAGGCAGTCCAGTTGGGAAGGAGATCCAATGGCAGACAACTGAGTCAGAGACAACTCTCGTTTCAGTTGTTATGGGACCCACATGAAGACCAAGCTGTACATCTGCTACTAATGTGTAGGGAGCCAAGGTTCTGTAAAATCTTGTTGAGAATAGAATAATATATTTTCTATTTTCTAGTATATATATATATATATATATATATATATTTTTCTATTTTCTAGTATATATATAATATATATATATAACATATATGTGTGTATATACATATATGTAATGTATATGTATATAGGTATGTATTAAATATACATATACATTAGAGCTCAGAAAACCAATTTATTAAATCTTTGGATTAGTTTTTATTAAAATTTGTGAATAAATGTATATACACTGTTCTGGTCATGAGACTGATGCTAAAAACCAATGAAAATGTGCTGTGGGTAGATCAGAGGCTGAACTGACAGCTTATAAAGCTTTTTGTGTCACTTCTCTGAGTCTAGGCTTCTCTCTTAGAAGAGAGGATCTGTCTAGAAACTACTAATATTCATAATTTCTTCCTTACTTCCAGATTGATCTGTTAGATCGATCAATTTTTGTTTCTTCCTCTTGTGTTTCATCTATAAACCTGAAATAGTATAGAAAACAGATACTGGAAGCTATGAATGCATACATGTTCCTGTGACAGTGTAGACTTACATGTTTTTTGCAAACACTATCTCATTCGAGAGTACTATGGGAGCCTTGAGGTGGTTTGGTATCATCTATTTCTGCCTGTAATGTGACCCAAACCTTAGTCCTAGCACTGGCAACAGTCCTCAGTGAGAGTCACCTTTGTCTTCTTGTATCCAGGGCACACTACAGAAAGATAAAAGTAACAATGGCCAAAAGAGTAGTAACTCATTACTCAACAGTAACTAAATTAAAACTAACAAAGTCAATCAACAGTTATTTCTCTTGGTCATACTAACCACATGTCAAAGGACAGCATGCTGTGGTGCTATTGGCTACTTTGACTGACAGAGTAGACTAGATCCTTTCCTACCATCTCAAGCACCTCCGTTCAGGGTCATACCACTTTAAAGGATAAACTTCTCGCACCAGCTAAACACTATGCCAGCTCACATCTTAGAGGTATCAGTAGCCCATAGCAGGCATACCTCTTAATTCTGTCTAGATAGGCTTCCACTGACTTTCCAAGTATACAAGTGAAATTTCTTGAACTCTAGCACTCAAACCTTGCCCCACTCTCTCATACTACATGTCTAGTCTGGTGAAAACTGAATATCTCATCAGTTAAAAAAACGTGGCTACAAGTTGTGAGGCCTAAAAAGCAGTTCTCAGGAGACCTACTTCCCTTGGCAGGTGGCCTGGGGACCTAGTGACTCACTGCTGCTCAGTGAGTGGTGGGCCTAAATAGTTTTGGAAAAAGAAGGTAAAAACTGAGCGATCAACAAGGAACAGATAGTCCAGGTTCAACTGTAATGATATATTTTCATTGTCAGTGTGTTACAATCATAGAGAATTTCAACAAGGAGTTGTCTAGATGAAGTAGGTATATAGGTATGCCTGCGGAGAGTTGTCTTGAGTCCATTAATCAATGTTCAAAGACATGGCCACTATAGGCAACATTTCCTAGGTCTGTGTTCTGGGTTGTGGAAAAATGGAGAAAGGTAATTGAGTACTAGTAAGCATGGATGTATTCACATCTCTCTGCTCTTGACTGAATATGATGTGTATACCTGGTTCAAGTTACAACTGCTTTGACTTCCATGCTCTAATGGATTATGACTGAAATTGTGAGCTAAAATAAACTTTTTTCTTCCCTATGATGTTTTTGTCATGGTATCTTATCTCAACAACTGAAAGAGAAACTAAAAATCCTACCTTTGAAGTTCTATGGCATGCTTTGACGATCAGATTCAGTCTTGTAAATCAGTACGCAAAGCAGGCCTGGGAATATCAGGACATCCAGCCTAAGCTGGACTAGACACCTGAAACTCAAACAAAAGAAGCTTGCCAACATACGAAAGTATTGACTACAAACCTCCAAACGTACTGCCACTACGCCTTCAGATTCCATGCAAAGCTGAAAATATGTAGCCTGTGACCATTTATTTAATCAGACTTTACCTTTCCCGTCTATAATTTAAATGACAGGAACAATCTATCATGATAATGATGATATTAATAAAATGTGTCAATTTGGTCATTGCAAAGTGATTTCACACTGCTGACATCATTTAACCCTTAATCCAGATTTCTAAGGTCAGGAAAGAGAAGCAGACAAGCCTCCTCCAATGTACTGGTAAGAACCTGAGCCTCTGAGAACGGTGGAAATCATTCAAGGTCATGGAGAAATGTAAGACTTATAAAGTACACACAGGTTCCCCCATGCTCACAAACACACACACACACACACACACACACACACACCACAAAACTCAACTCCTCTTTCTTGTAGCATCAAAGATGGCACCCTGCACTGCAAAGAAGAGTTGGAAGGAATAATGGTGTGAGGAGAGAAAGGTTGGTGATGAGGAAAATATTGTAAAGAATCCTGGCTGGAAGCAATTGGCTAGATTAGTTGTCTGATTTGTACTCTAAAGATTTGGAAATTCAAGTGCCACAGGACTGTCCAGGATGAACAGAAACAGTGTGTCTGGGGGAAAAGAGGAGATGATTCACTCAACTGGGTGAACGCTGTATTTGTTTCTACGATGGAAAGGTAGATTCTGACATGAGGAGCATCTAATAAGTCAGCAGCTACAGCCTCATTTCTAGATTTCCTAGAAGTGTTTACAAAGGAGAACTCCATGTTCTTCCACTGAGGAACATTCATCCTCACGCCAAGTGTCCAGGAACACTTTTGATGGTTGTGACTTGGAGAAGCCTTTACTGTCATACAAAGGCTAGACAGCAGGGCTATGGCTAAATACCTTACAATGGTCACTGCAACTGTAGTGTCCTTTGGAAGGATACTAACCACCTCACATTTGAGAGACAACACTTTACGTTGATGAATTAGTGTCAGCTGGAACTCTAAGTTCTAGAGAAGAGGCCAAGGAGTTCTGAGGACAACCCCTTCCCCAGAAACCTGGATATCACATATGTGTGAATCTGCACTCATAAGAAATCCAGAGTGTCCAGAAGTGTAACCATCTAAAAGAGTTCTGAGACTAAGAGCTCCTCAGACACCTAGAATGAGGAATCACTTAATAAACAGGAAGTATCTGGGGGAAGCAGAGGTTAATGGACAGACAAGTTCCAGAGAAGACTAGTCATCTCCAAGCTCTGCCCAAATAATACTGAGGTGAGTGGTAAATTAGTGTTCTAGCTCTTGTTGTGGATAGGCTGGGGTTTAATCTTCTGTAGGTCCCTTGTCTATGAATATCTGTCTACATACTGAATTTTCACTTTTGTATAATTTCAAAATAAGAATGGAATGATTATTGTCAGAGAAACATAAAATGTATTGTCATTAAGTTCTCCTGTATTCTTGAGGATATATGCAAGAGTCTCAGTGTGTGCCTGAAACTGATAATAATATGAACACTAGACACAATACTCTCTCTTCTTTATATGCAACATGTAGTAATGTTGAACTTCTAAATTATGAATATTAAGAGATTAAAAAGACAATAATGAAATAAAAAGATTAAAAATATACTGTAATAAAAACTCAATGAATATGGTCTCCCAGCATCCAGTCTTAGGCACTGAACCTCATTGAAACTGTAGAAAATGAAAATACACATAAGTGGATGTCAGAAATTTACATAAAATTCTCTGAACACACACACAGAGATGTATATGTATATGTGTATATGTATGTATATGTGTATGTGTATATGTATATGTATATACACAGAGAGAGAGACATAAGTGGATGCTAGTAATTTCTGTAAAGTTCTCTGGACACACACATATGTGTGTGTGTATGTATACACACACACATACACATATATATATACATACACACATACATACACACACACATACACACACACATATATCTATATCCATAGATATAGATATAGATATATATTTTTTTGCATGCTCTCTGTACCATCTCCCTTCACGAGGACCCAGACTCTGAAATGACAAACTAACATCATTGAGCTGATTTATTTCCAAAGCTCTTACTGGTTAAAGAATAAAGGAGATTCCAGATTTTGGGTCTGCCTGCTCCACAATTGTGGCATTGCTCTTCAAAGAACCAGAGTTCCTCACAGCCTCAGGTAAAATATTTTCTTTGTAGCTTATTATTTTCTTACCACCAACCCTGAGTTCTCTGATGCTAGTCACCCTCCTAATTCCATCTGCATCACTAGGTAACTTAGGTATGGCAGGGGAATAGCCTCATTTCTCTTTCTGTCACAACTGCATCCATCATAAATTCCCAGACAAATATATGGAAAATGTATAAAGGAAAATTCTCTGCTATAAGTAGGGAGTGATTTATTATATGAGAAACTTTACTGGAATTGTATCTTCTGTTTGGTAGTTAACACATGTAATTACTTTTATTGTATAAAATGCACAAAAATAAAATGAAACAAATGGAACTGCCCATGATCTCACCATCCAGCTATGATTGCTATACTAGTGTATGTGTAAACCATTTGAAAAGAGGGAGGAGTCTAGCTTTTGTGGTCATCTAACCTTCACTGTCCCTCATTCTTGTTTCATAAGTGTTTTCTAGTTAAATTCATGTATTCTTACTTTAAATTTTACTATTAAGAAATGAAGTCGGCCTCAGGAGTCGCAGGGGAATCGAACGGCAGCAGGGTCAGGATCCTCTCAGCTTCTGAGTGACAGAGCTGGATCAGCGACCACCTCTGCTCCCTCCCTACTAGAGGAGGGCCTGCCCCCAGGGCAGGCTTCAGCCCAAGGACTCAGGTGAGATCCACCATTTTCTCTACAGTGACTTTCTAAGGCAGGATCAGCCAGGAGCCACAGGCCTGAGGAGTCAAAGGGAAGTTGCAAGGTGGCAAGCAGAGGACAAGCTGTAGTCAGAGACACCATGAACACCTAACACCAGAGATCAAGAGATGGCAAAAGGCAAATGCAAGTATCCTACCAACAGAAACCAAGACTGCTTGGCTTCACCAGAACTTAGTACTCCCACTGCAACAAGCCCTGGATATCCCAAAACACCAGAAAAGCAAGATTTGGATCTAAAAACATATCTCACAATGATGATAGAGGAACTTAAGAAAGACATGAATAACTCCCTTAAAGAAATACAGGAGAACACAGATAAAGAGGTACAAGCCCATAAAGAGGAAACAAAAAAATCCCATAAAGAATTACAGGAGATCACAAGTAAACAAGTAGAAGCCCTTAAAGAGCAAACCCAAAAATCCCTTAAGGAATTGCAGGAAAACACAAACAAACAGGTGAAGGAACTGAGTAAAACCATTCAGGACCTAAAAATGGAAGTAGAAACAATAAAGAAATCACAAAAAGAGACAATTCTGGAGTTAGAAATCTTAGGAAAAAAGTCAGGAAACATAGATGCAAGCATCACCAACAGAATACAAGAGATAGAAGAGAGAATCTCAGGGGCAGAAGATAACATAGACAACATTGACAGAACAGTCAAAGAAAATGCAAAATACAAAAAGACCATAACCCAAAACATCCAGGAAATCCAGGACACAATGAGAAGACCAAACCTAAGGATAATAGGTATAGAAGAGAGTGAAGATCTCCCACTTAAAGGGCCAGTAAATATCTTCAACAAAATTATAGAAGAAAACTTCCCTAACCTAAAGAAAAAGATGCCCATGAGCATACAAGAAGCCTATAGAACTCCAAATAGACTGGACCAGAAAAGAAATTCCTCCTGCCACATAATAGTCAAAACACCAAATGCACAAAACAAAGAAAGAATACTAAAATCAGTAAGGGAAAAAGGTCGAGTAACATATAAAGTCAGGCCTATCAGAATTACACCAGACTTCTCACCAGAGACTATGAAAGCTAGAAGATCCTGGGAAGATGTCATACAGACCCTAAGAGAACACAAATGCCAGCCTAGACTACTATACCCAGCAAAACTCTCAATCACCATAGATGGAGAAACCAAAGTATTCCATGACAAAACCAAATTCACACAATATGTTTCCACAAATCCAGCCCTTCAAAGGGTATTAAAT
>JADRCD010129270.1:0-15215 GCA_019843815.1 Montemys delectorum | reverse complement strand
GTGTGTGTGTGTGTGTGTGTGTGTGTGTGTGTGTGTGTGTGTGTGTGTAAAAAGTATTAACACTTTGAACTTGCTGTGTGTGTAAGCAAGGATAACCTTGAAGTTCTGATCTTCCTGCCTCTGTCTCCCAAGAGCTGGAATTATAGGCATACACCACTGCAGTGGACTAGGCAGGGAGTTCTCTGAGACAGGATCTAATTCTGTGGTATCCTTAGAACCCAACAAATAACCTTAAGACTGAGACTTAATGAAACAACATTATTTACTTAAGGTCACACCACTGAAAGGTGACAGAGCTTCATTGTCACCCAAGTTGCTATATTTTGCTAACCCCGACCCCAAAGAGTAACTCCTTCCTTATCACTATAACTTTGACATTCAAATATAAACACACAAATACAAAGTGTGTTGAACAAGTAACTGCTGCACGAATGGGCACTAGAATAGGCAAATACAATGCCTGTATTTCTCTGTTTAGCTCTGCTCATTGACCAACTGCGCCTAGCCGCGGACAAGCGGGCTGCTGAACTGGCTAGGCTGGAGGAATCCTGTCGAGCAGCTATGAGAACTGCTATGGCCAATGCCAACAAAGCCCAGGTATGTCCTGAACCAGCCAGTGTACTAAGCCCATTCCAATTCCTGAACAAAGTCCTAAAGAACCTTAGCCACATCTTTCTCCTTATATCCCATTTCAAACAAGTATAAGCATTCTCTTCTACCCAAGCCTTCCACCTAAGATCCTATTAAAGCATAAGTCCCCTCTCTCCCTACCCCCAGATGTAGGGTGCTTTAAGAACAGGTATTGACCTTTCATCTCTGACCTCTCAGCATAAGGCCTTCTTAAGTACAGAGAAATTCCCTGGCTATTCTGCCTCTCTGCCTCCATCATGCCTGTAGGTTCAGTAAAAATCCATGCTATATCTCTTCCTTCTCTCTGGGGTGAGTAGGGCTGTAGTTTTCCAACCCCTTCAAGTGAGTTTCCTAAGGCTGGGCCCCCAAATGTTTACATGTGTGGGACCCTACCAGGCAGCCAAGCAAGCCCTGCAGCAGCGCCGTGAACAGCAGAAGCAACAGGAGGCCAACCTTGCAGAGATCAAGAAACAAATCACCAGTGACCTGCTGACCGAGAATCCTCAAGCTGCCCAAAGACGCGGTGCTCCTCACCGGGTCCTGCCCTATTGTTGGAAGGGCATGACTGCAGAGCAGAGAGCTGCCATCAGGAAAACCCAAGAAACCCAACGTCAAGAAAAAAAGGAACAGCGCCAAGCCGAAAAGTTAGTGGAAGCTGAGTGGGGAAGCCGAAACAAACGGTTGGCTGAAGCTACACTGGAGCTGGAAGAACAGGAGAGGGAACTGTGTGCAGAATTTCGAAGAGGACTGGGCTCCTTCAACAAGGAGCTAGCTAAGGAACAGCATGCTCAGTGAGTTCTAGGGTGTAGCAATGGGGAGGAAGCCAAGGGGTAGGTGGGGAGGAATGTAAAGAACTAGGGAGAGGGAAAACACGTAACCTGAGGCCTTTGAATTTTCACAGGCAAAATTATCTGAATTCGATCATCTACACCAATCAACCTACTGCAAACTATTACCTACAGTTCAACACCAGCAGCCGCTGAGCTCAGGATGGTCACCTCCCTTCTCACAGGTGGCCAGGATTCAAACAAAAATGCTGTATACCCTCATTTCTAATCTCTACCCAGTAGGAGGGAACTAAGTCCAAACCTCCACTGTCTTCTCTAGGTAATAAAGTTGTTTGCTGCAATCAACCATGTGTTATAATAGTACACAAAAGGTGTGCGATACCACCTCTTACACTCCACACTGGAGCTCTTATGTATCCAACCTCAGAGCCTTTACTCTCTTCCCCATCTTAGTTCCCCCAGCACACAAGACTGCGCACACCCTGTAGGTTTGAGAATTTATTAGGCACAGAGGGTGAGTGGAGCAGAGTTCCAAAGTGGCTGTTAGCTTTCTTTCAAACTGAAAAGGAGCCGGTGTTTTTCCTGCCTTGACCCTTTAAGGCTGCATTCGAATGGCCCCATCCAGCCGGATGACCTCTCCATTCAAGAATGGGTTCTCGATTACGGTCTGTACCAGATGAGCATATTCAGCGGGATCACCTAGTCGGCTGGGGAAGGGTACCTGGCTGGCCAAGAAGTTGCGCACTTTCTCTGGAAGGGTGGTAAGCAATGGGGTGGCAAACAAACCTGGACAAGAGTACCAGAATCAGAGGTTCATTCTTGTTTTCAGTTACTTGGTTCTCCCTTACTTTAGTGCTAAGCTGCTACATTTAGGTAGTGGGCACCTTCTCTCATCTGCCTACAGGCCCCACCCAGTCCTAGTATGGCAAACAGGTAAGAAAGAGAAATGTCTACCTGGCGCAATGGTTACCACACGGATGCCTATAGGAGCCAGATCTCGAGCAATGGGCAGTGTCATGCCCACTATGCCCCCTTTGGAAGCAGAGTATGCAGCTTGTCCAACCTGGAAAAAGAGTGGAGAACATATGTGGAAGATCTCCCAAAAAATCATTCAGCTAAGGAGCTTCCCCGTGCCCACATACCTGGCCTTCAAAGGCAGCCACACTGGCAGTGTTAATGATAACTCCACGTTGGCCTCCCTGGTCTGGTTCATTCTGGCCCATCTCACCAGCAACCAGGCGGATCACATTGAAAGTGCCTATGAGATTCACCTGGAGGACGGTAGAACCATGACGTCGGATCTAGGGCAGAGGCTGCCTTTTGTTTCCTTATAAGCTTTGGGAATACCCATTGCCACACACTCCTTATTCCTACCCGTGGAGATCTGCCAAGGCCTTACATTGATAACTCGCTGGAAGTCCTCCAAGGTATGGACCTTGTTCTTCTTTTCGTGGTATGTCTTAATGGCCACTGCAATTCCTGCACAGTTGACAGCCACATCTATACGGCCAAACTTTTCTTTTGCTATAGTCAAAGCTGCTTGTATCTCCTTCTCAGAGGTCACCTTGAAAGGAAGAGGTGAAGGAAAGGTATTTCTTTCCTAGCATACACACACCACTAAACCTAGAGAGGAGGGCAGACCTAGGCCTTGGGTGGGAACATAACTGTGTGAGCAAAAGGGGGGACAAGAAAGAGTTGTAATAAAACAAATGAAGATGAAAGGGGAAATGGTAAGTACTATAGAAAAGTGGTGTAAAACATTTTCCAATCTGTATTCTCTTGATTCATATGCCCCTGGTTATAGATTAGGGCACTATAAACACTTTTTTGGTTTTTTTCTCTTTTGCAAGGACTGATGACTAAACCCAGGTGCCTCCCACATGCTAGACAAGAACTCCAAGCTGTACTCCAATACGATCAGTTCTGAAAATTACAGGAACATGACCTAGCTTTAAAAGAAAAAAAAATCCCTACCTGATGAGTATCCTCTCATCCCCATGGTGCTAAGCCCCAGCTTTAGCTTTGTTACTGCAAGACTCTCACAGTGCTTAAGACTCCAGTCAAAAGCTAAAAGGGGATGACTTCCCTACCCTTACGTGTGTGTGTGTGTGTGTGTGTGTGTGTGTGTGTGTGTGTGTGTATGTGTGTGTGTGTGTCCGCGCGCACACGCGAAGGAATGTTCCAGTCAGGGCACATGAGGGGAGGTCAGAGTTGAACCTTTCCTTATACCATGTGATTCCCAGGGATCAAACTGAGGTTGTCATGGGTGGCATCCACTGCCTTTACCCTCTAAGCCATCTGACCAACCCCAGACACCACTCTTATGGAAAGAATCCCCCAAGTTTCCTCGTGCACACCCTAGGAAAGTCATGACTCACATTTGCTGGGGCAAATATGCAGCTTTCTCCTAACTTCTTGGCTTGAGCTTCACCCTCTGAGTTAGGTACATCCAGAAGTACAGCTGTGGCCCCTTGTCCCACCAGTCTTTTGGCCGTCGCCAGGCCAAGGCCTGAGGCTCCTCCAGTTACTACTGCGACCAGGCCCTGTGAAGAGGTACAAGGTAAACTGCTATTATCCAGACCACCCCCCACCTTTTCATTTGCCAGTTCTAGAATTCTTCGAAGAAGAGGGGACGGCCAGGGACCTAAATGTGCTTCCTCTCCTGAGCGACGAAACCTACGGGGAGAGGGAATGTCTCATCCCAGGAATGTTTTTTTTTCTGTGACCCCTCACATACATATGCAGTTGAACGTCGGTTCACCTATTGAGCCCAACCGTCGCAAAACCATGCCTGGATAATCAGGACCCTTTTCTCCAGGCACTGATCTCTCTTCCCTAGTTCCTGCCCGCGCAGTCTTAGCCTGCATAAAAGACAAACGTTAGAGGCACAGAGCAGTCTACCTTCACGCTCCGAACTGCCGCAGCCATCTTGCACGAGCCTCGCCACCAGAGGAGGGCTTTTAGTGCCTTTTGTACAGGCGCTCGCTGATTGGCCGATGCGGAGCCGCCTACTTGGTAGAGCGGCAGTCACGGGGGCGGGGAGCAGTCGCCGGGCAGAGTGGGTGGGGGAGATAGGGGCGTGAACCTTGGAAAGGGAAAAGTTTCAATCCCAGGGTAAGGAACGTTTGCTTTGTAGAAAAACCTAGTGGCACCGGCATGAAATCGTCACTCCTTCATCCTGCTCTCTAGCTGATCTTTTGGCAGACAGACAGCTCCACTGGAGAAAGATCGGGCGAAGATAGAAACAGTCCCTTCAGAAACTGAACCCCTTTCTCAGGAAAGCTTTCAAGTGTAAATGAAACCGGTTCCCATGCGACCAGGTGCTACCGGGTCCTGGGCATACACAGGGTGTAATAATACAAAGTCATACTTCCAAGGGGGACACGGTTCATTTAGGAAAAATAAAATTACAGGATAGACAACTAAAGGGGCAGAGAACCTGATTTTTTTTCCAGTGATGAAATCAACCCCTTGTACCTGTTAAGCAAGTACTCTACCATAGAGTTACAAACAGCCCAACTACAGATTCCAGAATACTCAGCTGAGAATGAAGAAAAGAAGATTCTGAAATACACACAGGCAGCAGAGAGAGAAATAAGTCGAAGCAAGGATAGAGAGAGGCCAGGCAAGATTAAACTTTTATGCAGGGGGCAGGGCATGTCACTAGGAGCTAGAGATGGGAGGCCGACCTTATGAAACATATACTTCTGTAAAGCAAACTCAGAGTCAAGGACATCTCCCAACAGTTCAGCCTTTGCTCCGTTTCTGTGTTCAATTCCCAGATCACACATTGTAGGTTGGACCTCATCTAGAGATTGTTGTTAAAAACTCAGGTCTCTGGTCATCCTAGAATACCTTTCACTCAATACTCAATTTACTTAAAATTGGAACTTGAGGGTGTACATCTAAACTGTCTTCCATCCATGATTGTCTCAACTCAAAGTCTTCAGGCCCACAAATCTGAGCTTACACTTTCTGCCTATAAAGCTTCATTATGTCCTTTCTTTGTTAAGTACTTTCCCATCTACTTCCCTGTCAAGGAAAATGACTCTTGGTTGTTGATAATCAGTATAAGTATACTGATTTTCACTACTTTATCAAAGGATCTAGCACCAGATTAGAAGTCTTTTTTTTAAGTTTTATTTCATTATAATGAGAAAAGTTACATGATTTTCAATTTATCTGAATTTGTTAACGTTTAAAAACATAAGTAAATAGAATTAAATCACATTCTTGTTTGCTTTTTGTACCCCAGTTCCTCCCAGAGACCCCCCTTCAATACCTACAATATCTTTTTTTATATTCTTTAAAATTTATAAAATATTATAACAATAAAAATAAGTATTATAAAAGGTGTTTGATATAAAACAACAATCAATTTAACAGTCTTATGTAGATGCTTGTCTACAGCAATGCTGAAAATACGTACGTTTTCTCAATATAAATTTTAAATAACTTGAAATGTATTAACTGTATATTTCAAAATAATACATCACTACTAATATTTTCTTAAATGAATGTAAATATATAAAGTCTTTTTGTTTGTTTGCTTTATATTTAGTAGAGCTTAAAATCTTGGCTCTTACTGTGGTAACTTGATACAAGAGTTACGAACCTCAAGCAAAGCATTCAGTCTCACTCTTTGTTGTTCTCTTACAAGCCGCCTCCCAATTTAATTGTCTACATTTCTTTTTGGTATATAAATACTTTTAAAATATGTAAGCTGTTCTGAAAACCATAGTATACTGTAAAAACATGAAATAAACAATACTACTAATAGAGAGGCTGAGATAGGAAAAGCAAAATCTCAAGACCATTATGTTGTACACAGCAAGAAATTGTCACGAACAAACAAGCTGAAAGTGTATATGGATTGTATAATATTGGATCTATTTCTCCAATTACCAAATTAGAGAGACCATTGGATGACAGTCAACAAATTTCTAATTCCTCATATTTTTGGATTTCAATCAATTAGGATATGTTGGTAATATTAATTTTCATATTAAGATATTAAGAAAAAGTAATTGTTACTTCCTGTTGTTTTTGTTATAAGAGGTGGAATTAGGTTTGTGTGGATTTGTTGAAAGATTACTTTCTTGCTTCTTCTAGTGTGTAGTTTTGCTCCTTATGTTGGTGTTTTCCATCTATTATCCTTTGTAGGGCTGGATTTGTGTAAAGATATTGTGTAAATTTTGTTTTGTCATGGATTATCTTGTTTTCTCCATCTAAGGTAATTGAGAGTTATGCTGGGTATAGTAGCCTGGGCTGGCATTTGTGTTCTTGTAGGATCTGTATGACATCTGCCCAGGATCTTCTAGCTTTCATAGTCTCTGGTGTGAAGTTCTGATAGGCCTGCCTTTATATATTACCTGACCTTTTTCCCTTAGTGCTTTTAAAATTCTTTCTTTGTTTAGTGCATTTGGTGGTTTTATTATTTGACAGGAGGAATTTTTTTTTTTTCTGATCCAGTCTATTTGGAGTTCTGTAGGCTTCTTGTATGTTCATGGGCATCTCTTTCTTTAGGTTAGGGAAATTTTCTTCTATAATTTTGTTGAAGATATTTACTGGCCCATTACCTTGGGAGTCTTCCTTAGGTTTGATATTCTCATTGCATCCTGGATTTCCTGGATGTTTTGGGTTAGGAGATTTTTGCTTTTTGCATTTTCTTTGAGTGGCGTGTCAATGTTTTCTGTGGTGTCTTCTGCCCCTGAGATTCTCTCTTCTATCTCTTGTATTCTGTTGGTGATGTTTGCATCTACGACTCCTGATTTCTTTCCTAGGTTTTCTAACTCCAGGGTTGTCTCCCTTTGTGATTTATTTATTGATTGATTGATTGCTTGATTGATTGATTGATTGGTTTTTCAAGATAGGGTTTCTCTATATAGCCCTGACTGTCCTGGAACTCACTCTGTAGATCAGGCTGGCCTGGAACTCAGAAATCTGCCTGCCTCTGCCTCCCAAGTGCTAGGATTAAAGGCGTGCGCCACTACCACCCGGATGTGATTCTTTATTGTTTCTATTTCCATTTTTAGATTCTAGATGGTTTTGTTCATTGCCTTCTCCTGTTTGATTGTGTTTTCCTGTAGTTCTTTAAGGGATTTTTTGTGTTTCTTCTTTAAGGGCTGTTTACCTGTGTTCTCCTGTATATCCTTGAGAGTGCTATTTATGTCTTTCTTAAAGTCCTGTATCATCATCATAAGAAGTGATTTTATATCTGAATCTTGCTTTTCTAGTGTGATGATGTGTCCAGGACTTGCAATGGTGGGAGTTACTTGGCAGTGATGCTAAGTAACCTTGGTTTGTGTTGCTTGCCCGGCATCATCTGGTTATCTCTAGTGCTACCTGCCCTTGCTAAATCTGACTGGAGCCTGTCCTTCCTGTGATCCTGATTGTGTCAGAACGCTTCAGAGTCAAGCTGTCTCTGTGATCCTGTGATTCTGGGATCCTGTAACCCTGGGCTTGTTAGAGCACCTGGGAGTGGAGCTTCCTCTGGGTGTTTTGGGACTGGCTGCAGAGTTTGCGCTCAGGGCACAGGGTGGCCCAGATGGACCGGAAGCAACCGGAGTCACTGGGCTGGCAGAATTCCTTTGTGCCTGGGTCCTGCTGGTTCCAGTTACTCCCGGTGTTGGGACAGATGTTGTGTCCTCCTCACCTCTGATCCTGAGCGTATTAGAGCACCTGGGAGTGAAGCTTCCTCTGGGTGTTGTGGGCCTGGCTGTGAAGCTTGCACCCAAGGTCTGCTCAGGGCACTAGCTCAGACAGACTGGAAGAAACCTGAGCCAATGAGCTGGCCGAGTTCCTGTGTGCCTGGTCCTGCTGGTCCCAGTTACTCCTGGTGTTGAGACAGACATTATGTCCTCCTCACCTCTGATCCTGGGCCTAGAAGTGTTCATTTTTTACCCCCGCCCCGTGTGTGTTTGTGTGTGTGTGTGTGTGTGTGTGTGTGTGTGTGTGTGTGTGTACTGTGTGGGGTCAAAAGGGCACTAAAGGATTTGATTCTCTTCTTCCATCATGTGGGTTTTGGGAATCAAACACAGATCATTAGGCTTGGTGATGGCACCTTTACCTACTGTACTGGCTAGTTTAGTGTGTCAACTTGACACAGGCTGCAGTTATCACAGAGAAGGGAGCTTCATTGGGGAAGTGCCTCCATGAGACCCAGCTGTGGGACATTTTCTCAATTAGTGATCAAGGGGGTAGGGCCCCTTGTGGGTGGTGCAATCTCTGGGCTGGAAGTCTTGGGTTCTATAAGAGAGCAGGCTGAGCAAGCCAGGGAGAGCAAGCCAGTAAGGAACATCTCTCCATGGCCTCTGCATCAGCTCCTGCTTCCTGACCTGCTTGAGTTCCAGTCCTGACTTCCTCTGGTGATCAACAGCAATGTGGAAGTAAGCTGAATAAACCCTTTCCTCCCAACTTGCTTCTTGGTCATGATGTTTGTGCAAAAATAGAAACCCTGACTAAGACACCTACTCAGCCATTTTACCAATCCGAGACTCACAATCTAGATGTGTATGTGAAGTGTTCCCATCAACTATGACCCTAGTGTACTGGAGGCAGAAGCAGGATTATTATAGCAAATTTTGAAGCCATGCTGTTTACATAGCCAATCTTAGGCTAGTCAGGAGTAGACTACATGGCGAGACTCTGTCTCAAAGAGGGAAAAAAGGCAATTCTGCCACTGAGACTGCATTCAAAAAGAAAAAAAAAAAAAGGCATTCTTCTCTGACCTAATATACTTACTTCAGTTACAGTAGACTCTTTTGTGTTCATTTTTACATTTTAAAAATTAATTTATTTTCTCATGTATTGCATCCTGACCACAGTTTTCCCTTCTTCGTTCTGCCCCCACCTTTTCCATCTCCACTCCTCCTCCATTTCCCTTCAGAAAAGGGCAAGCCTCTCAGGGATATCAACCAAGCATGGTATATCAAGCTGCAAAAAGATTAGGCACCTCCTCGAATATTAAGGCTGGACATGGCAACCCAGTAGGAGAACAGAGATCTCAAAAGCAGGGAAAAGTATCAGAAAAAGCCCCCACTATCACTGTTAGGAGTCCCACAAAACCACCAATGAAGTAGAAATTTCTGGTTCCTTTGGAGACTCAGTTATGTCATATGATGTTTTGCTAGGGCAGACAGGTGAAAGGATGTTTTGCTGAAGCAGACATGTGAGAGGACAAATGATGTTTAGAAAGACTATAAATATGACCCCACAGACAGTGGGAGGAGGCTCTGGCTTTAGTTTGCCTTGCTCTGCCTTATAGTCTTTGCTGACTATGGATCAGCAACATTGTGTTGCTGACCTTTGCCTGCTGTGACTTCATAGAGAGTAAATCGCCAAAGAATTCATGGTATAGCAGTGGCTTCTTGTTGCTTCTGCAGAATCAGGCTGATTGGCAGAGCCTTGCCATTTCTTTTGGATCGAGCTGCCTTTGCTGATTCATGATTGGTGATTGCCGAGAGGACTGGACTGCCACTGCTGATTCGTGTTGGTGTTTTGTTAGTGGACTGGACTGCTGATAATGAAGATTGGAATCGCCCCAAAGAACTATTTCTAAACAGGTCCACAACCCTTGTTCCCGCTCTGATGACAATTGGGTTAGGCACCAATCTAAGAGTATGGCAAAATATCATTAAGCATCAGTTCAATGACTTTTTCCAGTCACAATTGGTTCTATCGTTGGTCTCTGGGCTATCCGCCCTCTGGTGTCTGGTCCTTCAGGTAGTGTCACAGGTGGTCTCCCTCTCATGGTCTCAGGCTGGACTGGTCATTGGTTAGCCACTCCCACAATTTCTGCACCAACTTTACCCCAGCACATCATACTGGCAGGACAAATTGTAGTAGAAATTTCTACTTCATTGGTGGTTTTCTGGGACTCCTAACAGTGATAGGGTTGATGTCCCAAACCCTCCACTGGAAGTCTTACAGGTTGTAGAAGATGGGCAGTTCCGGCTCCTTTTCCCGAATTGCTAGGAGTTTTAGCTAGGGTCATCTTAATAGATTCCTGGAAGTTTCCATTGCACTAGGTTTCTAGCTTTTCCCCAAATTTCCCCTCCCCCCAATTCCAGTTGTCTCTCCCAGAACTCTCTCCCTCCATCCTCTCCCTACCTCATACTTCTTGTTCCCATCCCCCAGTTCACCTGCAATATCTAGTCTAGCTTCCCTTCCCAGGGAAATAGAACCATGCTACCCTCTTGAGTTCTTGTTACTTAGCCTCTCTGGATCTGTGGATTGTAGCATAATTATCCTTTACTTTGTAGTTAATATCCACTTATAAGTAAGTACATACAATGTTTGTCTTTCTGTGTCTGGGTTACCTCTCTTAGGATGATTTTTTTCTAGTTCTAACCATTTGTCTGTAAATTTCATGATGTCATTTTTTATTAAATTGTTTTATTTGTTTACATTCCAAATGTTGCTCCCTTCCCAGTCCCTCCTCCCAGAGTTCTTCACTCCATTCCTCCCTTCCTTTTGCCTCAGAGAAGGTATTCCCCCACTCTCCCACCCCCACCCCCGACCTCACCTGCCCCTAGCATTCCCCTTTACCTGAGACATCAAGTCTCTACAGGTTTAGGCACATCCTCTCCTACTGAGGACAGACATCCTCTGCTATATGAGTGCCAGGGACGACAGACCAGTCCATGGATGCTCTTTGGTTGGTGGCTCAGTCTCTGGGAGCTCCCAGGGGTCCAGGGTAGTTGAAACTCTTGGTCCAGTTAGTTGATACCATTGTTCTTCCTATGGGGTTGCCATCCCCTTTAGCTCCTTGAGTCCTTCCCCTAACTCTTCCACTGGAGTCCCTGACCTCAGTCAATGGTTGGCTGTGAGTATCTGCATCTGTCTCAGTCAGCTGCTGGTAGAGCCTCTCAGAGGACAGCCATGCCAGGCTCCTGTCTGCATGCACAACATGGCAGCAGTAATAGTGTCAGAGTTTGGTGCCTGTGCATGGGATGGATCCCAAGTTGGGTCAGTCACTGGATGACTTTTCTTTAAGTCCTTGTGTCTCCTCATTTCCTTTAGACAAGAACAATTCTTTGTCAAAAATTTTGCAAATGTGTCGGTGGCCCCATCTTGCTGGTAGAGGTTGTCTCTTCAGGTTCCATCTCCCCACTGTTGAGCATTTCAGCTAAGGTTATCCCCATTGAGTCCTGGGAGCCTCTCACATTCCAGATTTCTGGAAATTTCTAGAGGTTTTACCCCACTCCTAACCCCTGCAGCTGCATCTTTTAATTCATCTTCCTGGTCCCCTAGGCTTCTCTCCTGTCTCTCCCATACCTGATCCTGCCTCCCTTTTCTCCACCATCTTCCCTCTCCTGCCCAGGTCCCTCCCTTCCTCTGCCTCCCAAGATTATTTTATTCCCCCTTCTAAGTGGGATTGGAACCATCCCCACTTGGGCCTTCCTTCCTGTTAAACTTGATACAGTCTGAGTTATTCTCTACTTTTTGACTAATATCCACTTATCAGTTAGTACATACCATGTGTATCCTTTTGGGTCTAGGTTACCTTGCTCAGGATGATATTTTTCTAGTTCCATCCATTTGCCTACAAAATTCATGATGTCCTTGTAATAGCTGAGTAGTACTCCATTGTGTAGATGTACCACATTTTCTGTATCCGTTGCTCTGTTGAGGGACATCTGGGTTGTTTCCAGTTTCTGGCTATTATAAATAAGGTAGCTATGAACATAGTGGAGCATGTGTCCTTATTACCTATTGGAGCATCTTCTGGGTATATGCCCAGGAGTGGTATAGCTGAGTCTTCAGGTAGTACTATGTCCAATTTTCTGAGGAACCACAGATTGATTTCCAGAGTGGTTGTACCAGCTTGCAATCCCACCAAAACTGGAGGCTTGTTCCTTTTTCTCCACATCCTCGCCAACATGTACTGTCACTTGAGTTTTTGATCTTAGCCATTCTGATGGGTGTAAAGTGGAATCTCAGGGTCGTTTTGTTTTGCATTTCCCTGATGACTAAGGATGTTTGAAGTGTTAAGGTTTCTTTGGAAACTCGGTTGTGTTAGATGGTGTTTTGCTGGGGCAAACACGTGAAGGAGTGTTTTCCTGAAGTGGACACAGGTGAAAGGCTAAGGTAGACTTAAAGAAACATTTTGCTGAAGCAGACACAGGTGAAAGGATGTTCTGCTAAAGCAAGCATGTGAAAGGACACATGATAAAGGATTCCTCGATAATGACACACATGTATTGGTCCACCTTACACTGTGTAGTTGAGCTTCATTTGTCGGGACTCCATAGAGAGAAAATGAATCAAAACACTTCTGGTTGTGTGCTATAGTTTCTTGCCACTTCCATGGACAAGGGCTGATTGGCACAGTGATGTCAGCTGAGTCGGACGCGTGTGCAGAGGCAAGACCTGTGGAGGACATGTGATGTTCGGAGGGAGTATAGATAGGACTCAATGGAGAGTGACGGAAGCTGGGAACTTGGCTTGCTGGTACAGCTTGTTGGCCTTAAGTCTTCGCTGATCTTTGATTTGCTGAGAGAGGCGCAGCCAACAACTTCTCCTGGCATTCCTCTGGGTCCCTCTGAGGCTGAGACCTAGCAGCCTCTGCTAGGTAGTGCCACCACTGCTGATTCATGTTCGCTATCCCTACTCTACTGAACTGGACTGCTGGTATTTTTGAGTGGATTGAGCTGCCACTGCTGATTCCTGTGAACTGAACTGCTGACTTCCTGACAACACAGATAGTATTTGCTTCAAAGAACCGTTTCTAAACAGGTCCACTTCCTCTGTGTCCTTTATTTTCCCCCTCTGGTGGATCATGGGCTAGAAGGGAGGTTAAAGCATTTAAGAATCATCACTAAAGGCCAGGAGGTGGTGGCACACGCCTTTAACCCCAGCACTTGGGAGGCAGAGGCAGGCAGATTTCTGAGTTCGAGGCCAGCCTGGTCTACAGAGTGAGTTCCAGGACAGCCAGGGCTACACAGAGAAACCCTGTCTCGAAAAACCAAAAAACAAAAAATCATCACTAAAAGTAGGCTTTGAAAAAAATTAAAGTTACAGATGTTGAACATTTCTTTAAGTGTTTCTCAGCCATTCAAGATTCCTCTGTATCTCATTTTTAAATTGAGTTATTTGGGTTTTTTGGAGTCTAACCTCTTGAGTTCTTTATGTATTTTGGATATTAGCCCTCTATCGGATATAGGGTTAGTAAATATCTTTTCCCATTCATCACAAACAAGGAAAAAGCAATTCTCAACTTCATATGGAAAAACAGAAAACCCAGGATAGCAAAAAAACAATTCTCAACAATAAAAGAACTTCTAGGGGAATCACAATCCCTGACCTCAAGCTGGACTACAGAGCAATAGTGAAAAAAAAAAAAACCCACATGGTATTAATACAGAGACAGACAGGTAGATCAATGAAATAGAATTGAAGACCTAGATATAAACCCATACACCTATGGACAACCCATACACAAGTCCAGGTGGATTAAGGTCCTCAACATAAAACAAGATACACTGGCCGGGCAGTGGTGGCACACACCTTTAATCCCAGCACTTGGGAGGCAGAGGCAGGCAGATTTCTGAGTTCGAGGCCAGCCTGGTCTACAGAGGGAGTTCCAGGACAGCCAGACTAAACAGAGAAACCCTGTCTCAAAAAAACCAAAAACAAAACAAAACAAAAAACAAACAAACAAAAAACCTAATACAAGAGAAAGTGAGAAATACATTGGCACAGGGGGAAATTTCTTGAACAATACACCAATGGCTCAGGCTCTAAGATCAACAATAGACAAACAGGACCTCATGAAACAGAAAAGTTTCTATAAGGCAAAAGACAATGTCAAAAGGACAAACTGGCAACCTATACACTTGGAAAAGATGTCATTGTATAAATGCCATTTATCCATTCTTCGGTTGAGAGACATCTAGATTGTTTCCAGTTTCTAACTATTATGAGTAAAGCTGCTATGAACATAGTTGAGCAAGTGTCTTTTGGGTATGTGCCCAGGAGTGTATAGCTGGATCTTGAGGTAGATTGATTCGTAATGTTTTGAGGAACCACCAGACTGACTTCCAGAGTGTTCGTACCAGTTTGCACTCCCAGCAGCAATGGAGGAGTCTTCTTCCCCTTGCTCCATATCCTTGCCAGCATGTGCTGTAGCTTGAGTTTTTGATCTTAGCCATTCTGATTGGTGTAAGGTAGAATCTCAGGGTTGTTTAGATTTATAATCTCCTGACAGCTAAGGATGCTGAACCCTTCTTCAAGTGCTTCTTGGCCATTAGAGCTTGCTCTGTTGAGAATTATGTTTCAATCTGTACCCCATTTTTAATTGGGTTATTTGGTTTTTTTATGTCTAGTTTCTTGAGTTCTTTATATATTTTGGAAATTAGCCCTCTGTTAGATGTGGGGTTAGTGAAAATATTTTTCCATTCTGCAGGCTTTGTTTTTGCATTTTACCTGTTCCTGCATGACCTTTTTCTTTCTTTCTTCCTTCCTTCCTTCCTTCCTTCCTTCCTTCCTTCCTTTCTTTTATTAGATATTTTCCTTATTTACATTTCAAATGATATCCCCTTTCCTGGTTTCCCCTCTTAAAAAAAAAAACAACCCTATTCCTTTCCCACTCACCCTGCTCACCAACCCACCCTCTCCCGATTCCTGGCTCTGGCATTCCCCTACACTGGGGCATAGAACCTTCACAGGGCCAAGGTCCTCTCCTCCTGTTGATGACTAACTAGGCCATCCTCTGCTATACATATACAGCTGGAGCGATGAGTCCCCCCCATGTGTACTCTTTGGTTGGTGTTTAGTCCCTGGGAGCTCTGAGGG
>JADRCD010129269.1:16533-47509 GCA_019843815.1 Montemys delectorum | reverse complement strand
GTGTGTGTGTGTGTGTGTGTGTGTGTGTGTGTGTGTGTGTGTATGTGTGTGTGTGCATGTGTGTATATGTATGCATATGTGTGTGTGCATGTGTGTATATGTGTGTGTGTTATCCTATAAGAACACTAATAGATAGGAAAGGATGACTATTGGTTGCAGTTGGGTAAAAGAATCAAGTGATGTTGTATATTGTATAGCACTGTGTATAACAATAGTTATTTCCAAAAATTTTTGCTGCTAGAAAGGAATTTGATTATTCCTAACATAAGCATGTATATCTGAGGTGATGAATATCCATTACCATGACTTTATCATCACATATTATGCACATGTACTGGAATATCATACTGTATCCCCACAGATATATAGAATTACTATTTACCAACTTAAAAAAATACATTAGGGATTCTGTATCCGTGAACTCTCAATAAAAAACCAGCATAATAGCAATGCCAGTCTACATGCCAAGGATGGACAGGGGAAACTCCACATGATGCCACCCCCACATGAAGAGCTATGGGTGATCAGTGTCTGCTGAGAAAGGAAGACCCGATCTCCATCAGAGATGAGCTCCTTCACAGATCAATCCTAAGCAGTCAGCCATGGAGATAAGTGCGTGCACACACACACACACACACAGAGATACATAAATACACATATACATATACACACATGCACACACAGGTCTCACGAAGAGTTGGAATGGGGAAAGGAACAGAGTACTGAGTGATATGGGTTCAGCACTCCTGTACAAAGTTATAAAATTAAAAAAAATAGAAGATGCTGGTAGATGTGGGTTGATGTCTATGTGTGGTCTGTCATCAACTTACTGAACTTGAGTCAGGCATGGTAGCAGACCCTGGGGACACTAAACACAGAAATAAAATCATACTTTTATCTAGTTTTTGACATGGCCTTTGTAAAGCTTCTTTGCTTTTACCATGAAATTAATTTAAGGTTCTTGATAAATAGCAAAGGCAAACAAAAGAACAGAGCAGACACTAACATGGCTAAAACTTGAGGCTTTGAAGCCAGCCCAAGTGAGGGGAACCCCTGCACATATACGTGCCTCAGCCATATCAAACCTGCTCTCAGAGCCTCTATAAGATAGCAGCAAGTGACTCTTGTCCCAGTGGAAGAGATTTCTATAAGGGGATACATGAAGGAGTTGGGAACACATCTGGAATGTGAAGGTTTACAAGAAAGACTGCCTTGCCTCGCCTTGCCTTGCCTTGTAGATGGGTGTTTTGGAGAGTCCCAAATGTGTTTGCGCTCTGCGGTATGTGACATTACCACTTTCTAACTTGATGTTCATCAAATACCAACAGGCTGTTGTTTTCTGGGTTGTTGTTGGTTGTTTTTCTTCCTCAATTCAAGCAAGATATTTTCCTCCCCATGTGGTAGCTGAAAAAAAAAAAAAAAAAAAAAAAAAAACAAGAAATATAGACTACAGTGAAATTGGGAAGTCTTTCCTGTAAAAACCCCAGCAGATTTATCACAGATGTCTGGCTCACTCATGGCCTTCTCCTGAATTCTATTAAGAATAATAACAAACAATCAGGAAACTGAACCCCAAAGCCCAGAAAACAGTGTTCTGGGTCTTTGGCAAAGTGGGGTCATGTACACACACAAGGGACCTGAAACCCTCCGGGCACTTCTTGGTCGCTGGGACAAGGAAGTAGGCAATTACCAAGCACCCCTGCACACAGCACTATACAGTGCTCTTTTACAGTCCCTAAGCCTTTTAGATCCTTTCAAAGATCCTTAGATTTTTTTTTTTAAGTAAGAAAGCCAGGAGCTCAGAGAAGATGAATACTGTATGCTAGAGTTCTTGGGCGGGGAGCCGCATCACAATCACTGGGCGAGCGTCCTTGAACAGAGGTTACCATTACGCAGGTCGTCGGCAAGACCACAAGACAGGCATTATTTTGGAGGTGTCAGACGTAATTCCAGTGGGCGTCTTCTGCTGTTGCAGGCTCCAGCTCCATCTGAGCCAATCATACAGCAGATGGCAAGCTACTTAAACGCTCTGAGTCTCAGCCCTTACCTCTGTTAGTTGGGAACGTAAGACTCCATTGGTTTCAGCCAGGGGTTAAACGCGCAGTGGGTGCTTGTATCAGTGACCACAGCGCACACAAGGTGCTTGTGTTAGAGCCACAACAGAACCATGTAAGGAAAGAAGAACATATTTGGGATCAGGAGTGTTAGTTGGGTTTTGACAATTTGACACAAAGCTAGGTATATCAGGAAGGAGGGAATCTTAATTGAGAAAATGCCTCCGTAAGACTCCCTTGTAGGCAAGTCTGTAGGGCAACTTCTTGACTCAGGATTGATGCAGGTGGGCCCATCCCTTTGTGGGCAGTGCCATCCTGGGGCGAGTGGTCCTGAATGGTATAAGAAAGCAGGCTGAGAAAGCTATGCTGATCAAGTTAGTAAGCAGCACTCCTCCACGACCTCTGCATCAGCTCCTGCCCTGAGCTCCTGCCCTGACTTCCCTGGATGACAGACTACAAGCTGTAAGATGACAATAGGTTGCCTTCACTGTGGTGTTTCATCACAACAAGAGAAACCCTAAACTGAGGCACGTGGTTTCAGATGGTTTAGTCTACCACGAAGTGAGGAAGGCACGACAGAATTCATGGCAGTTGGAGCACGCCACGAGAGCATCCAAGAGGCAGAGAAAACCAGTTAGAATCAGCAGTTGCTATAACCTTTAAGCCACCCTTAGTGACCTGCTTCTACCAACCAGGTTCTGCTTCCTGAAGACTGCATGGCCTTCAAAACAGTGCTACAAGCAGGCAACTAAGCCTTCCAACATGAGCCTCGGAGGTGCATCCCCCGCACTCAGCCGTGGAACCAAAAGCACAAGAGCTGATTAGTCGTATGACCTTGAACAATTGCCTGAACTCTGACCCTTTATGTCCTCTTCTGTAAAGTGAAACCTCCAGCTAACATCTTGCTCCATTTAACCTTAAACAAGCAAGCCCCTAGCTCCTCCCACCACGAGGAGGGAGGTTAAGGAAGGAGGCGATTCTGGGCTGAGGAATTGAGCAAGAAAACAATGACTATTCCAGACCAATGTGCTTTTTTGTTCTGTCCTCTGAAGAGCTGGCCTGTCTTTCGAAAACCATATCTCAGCCAACACTTGCTGACACGTCTGCAGATCACTCCCAACTTATTCTTCCCCACATGCCCTCTCTGTGCTGCCCAGGGTTGCATAACAGGCCGTGTGCAGCGGGGAGGGGCGTGATTGACTGAGACAGACCACAGAGTTCCACGATCTAATTCTTTTGCTCTCAATCACAGGCTTGGATGAGTAGCAGGTAGAACATACAACACATGCCTTCCTTTAGTGTTTGTTAAGCACCTACTCTGTGCTGGGTGCCAAGGGCTCTGAAACAAGACACGAGTCCAGCCCTTGTGCTTTTGAGAAAAGGAGGGAGAGCAGGCAGGAAGAGGAATCAGGGGTGTAACTAAGGAAAGAATGGGTGGCTGGGGTTGCTTAAAGGTGACCTTATGAGTACCTACTGAGTTCCAGGCGCTAAAGAAGGCTCTGAGTTTTCTGGTTCGTCATCAGAACCAGTCTTGGGATTTGAGTCATTTGTAATTCAGGATACAGAGATCTCACCCACCTGTGCCCTCACAGGGACATTCCACAGGTAGTGTTTTCTGCCCCTTTGTGTTTGAGGCTCTAGAGCCCTAGGCAGGCAGAATTCCCAGCCTCTATGTCGAGGAGGCTGGGAGGACCTGCCGTCTAATAGACGAGAGAAGTCAGAGGGAGGGGAAGCCGAGCATCCCGGATGAAAAAAGGAATGCAGATTTCTCTCAGGTAGACTGCTCAGTAGTGATGTTTCAGCCCAGAGGACTAGAGATACAGCCCTGTCCTAAGGCTGACTACACCCAGGTGGAGGCATTGGCAAAGCTGGAACCCGTGGCCTTGGCCACAGCCACGCTCCCAGAGAGCCTCATTAGAAGCCACACATGGGCTCCAAGGGAGGTGATATGTGCATTCCCAGATGTGTGTGTCAGTATTAAAAGAGAGGTGACCACTGTTCAGCTTTAAATGTGTCTTACTTTGTGGCTTTGTTTGGTCTTTTGCCCTTGCTCTGTTTTCTATGATGGCACCAGGGAGATTAGCGCTGACTTCATGAAAGGCCTGGTCTCCACAGAACTCTACCTGTGAGCAGCCTTACTGTCAATGTCACTTCCTGATCTGCCTACACAAAGATCTGAGGACTGAAAGGAAGGGAAAGAATGAAGTTCCCCAAGGTGTCGAGACTTCCTAGAACTGTGCAGTTTCCAAGACCAAGACATGTAGTTAAACACAAAGCCTGCCCTGGGCCTGTGTGCACAGGGCCATTTCATATAGGCAAGCATCCTGCCTACTGTCACAGGGGAGGCAGATGACTCTGCAGTTTCTCATAGGAAAAAAAAAACGGCCAGAATGAAAGTTCGTTAATCTCCCCATATCCCCTTCCTATAGGAAGGAGAAAGACATTCCAGAAAAGAGACTTCAGGTGGAACTGAGCAAATTTTGGCATGGGTGTGGGCCCAAGAGAAATCAGTCTTGGGTGTGAATCCCCAGAACTCACACCTCAGCCAAACCCAGCCTGAGGAGGCTCAGCAGGAAGGAGTCCTCAGGAAAGATCTGACAGGTGTTAAATAATCCCAGTCATGGTGCGGCTCCCATGGTGCTTCCTATGGGCCAGGAGCTATTCTATGACCTATGACCGCAATGCCTAGCTCCTCCATCACTTCACAGCAACTCTCAAGAGCAACAACACTGCTCAGATGGAAGTCCTCAGGTTCCAAGAGGTCAGGCGATTAGTAGAAAAGGCAGGAGGCTGGAATCTGAACTCTGGCTCCAGGCAGGCCACTAAGGTTTTGTTCTTCTGTAAGACACATGTCTCCAGGAAAATAGAACTGTCCTTTAATTCCCATACAGTAGACTTGAGCAAAGACTCTTCAGAAAGAACTCCAAGGCCTGGTACCACAGATCCTAGTATTTCCCCAAAGCTTTACTCAGCTCAGAAGATGCGAGGGGCCCACACCATGGCTCAGCTTTTTCCAGACTGGTACAGACACTCACAGTCTGCCTTCCTGGCTCCTATTTAAACATTCTTCTCACAGCAAGATAATACAGGCACTTCACAGAGCCAGGGACAGGTACAAGTTTATCCCAAATGTCCAAAGACAAGACAAATGGGTGACCCCTGAGGGACTCTTGTGCCTCCCAGGAGCTGGCCACCCACCATCAGCCCTCTGGCTGGAGCTACCCCCAACCCTCCAGGTCTCAACCCCACTGGTTTTCTCTCACTCTTTCAGCAATCATTCCTCATTGTAGGGAGAGAGAAAGGTTGGCACTGGATAGAAGATAAGCTTCAATATGACATCCCCATCAATCAGACGTCCGTGCCCACCCAGAGGCCTGTGGGGGTTTGCTAGTGCCTCTCTGAGCCGTGGTCGCTAGGGTACATTGTGTACGTGCTCAGTGCTCTGGTGTGGAGAATGGATATGGTGCGGTGGTGTTTAGGAATGTGACCAGATAAAGCTGCTTTTTATGAAAAGGACAGCTTTTGTTCCTGCTCCCCTCAGATAAAATGCTTCCTGTTTTCCTTGAACTAACCTGGAATCTAGTGAAGGAAACCAGAGCTTTCTCAAATCTGCTTATATCTGGCCCCAGTTCAACCTATCGCTGGTTGTAAGCAAGTCCCCAGTCCTCACCTGGCCTCTGCTTCTCCACCTAGAGCTGTGACAGCTGTGCTGACAGCCATAGCCAACACTGACACAGCACCTGCTGTGTCGGAGGTAGAACTACACAAACACATCTAAATAAATACAATGAGTCACCTTGGAAGCAGCCTGGATCCCTGTGGCTCCTCCGAACTCTGAGGTCTAGGACTTGAGGCCTGCTTGGGGGCTCCGACAATTAAGTAGGCATTAATGGCCCTTATCTTCCCCCAGATCATCAGACAAACAGGCTCTCTGATATTAGCACCAAGTATTGGGAGTCTCCCTGGCAGGGTGACCAGCCTTTGTGTGTGCTCAGGGTGACTGATGAAGTGAGAGACAATAGACAAAAAAAAAAAAAAAAAAAAAAAAAATGATAAAGCAAGTGAGCCAAGGTGACCAGAGGTGAGGAGCCACAGACTCCTTGTCTTGCAGCCCCCCTAGAAAGACACTCCTTGGACACCTTCCAGACCTGACCCAGGACCCTCCTTAAGCAGGGAACCATCTGGACCCTCTCATAGAGGCCTGGTTAAAAGGTGTTTGCACTCTCTGGTGGCTTCCCTCTCCTCATTTGTGGATTACAGGGAGACAGTGGCCTGGCTCCAGAAAAAGATAAAGGATTTTGCCTGTTTTAAATTGGCTCCAGTCGCTACTGTGAGTGCCCCTCCCGTGCCTGCTCCCCACCCCCCTGCCCACTGCTATTTCCTCTCTAGGCAGCATTTAGAGCACTGACTCTAAATGTGCCACAAGCCTGTTCTTTCCAAGGCCTGGAAGGCATCTTCCCACCTGGCCAGTAGCTCCTTGGTTTTCAGGGTTCTGAATCAAGAGCCCTGATTTGGGTTCTTGGTCATTCTTCTCCAATGGACTGGGCCCCTCTTGTACTGTCTCACTGAGTCAGGGATTTGGGTTGAATTAACATTCTCTTCATACTGTATCCTAATCATCAAGTATATGTTAAACCACAAACTTGTTTTACTGACCAGAAGCCAGGATTGGTAACATGGCTCAATGTTTGCTACTTATCTGAACTTTATAAACTACTCAATCTCTACTGACTCCAGTGAGAAGCGAGACTAGGCCTGCTGGGTTACCTTCAGAATGGTGTTCACCGTGAGCCTGTCAACCCCCCCCCCCACCCACCCACACATACATATACACACAAAGAGGGCTTCCTTACTCCTCAAAAGAATTGGAATTTACAAATCTTATGTCTGCAAGAGCCACGCCACATCTTTCAGCACAGCTGTGTGTGATGCTTGGAAAGGGGTACTGGCTGGCAGCTTCTGTGTCCATAGACTCACCAAGTTCTGCATATGGTTTGGGTTTGGGGACTTAGGGGAGCCATTGCTGTGCAATGGCTGAGATCTCTTGGGTCTTTGTAAGAGGCAGGTCACTGTCATCGCATTCTGGGTCATCTGTGAGACATCACATCTTTACACTGCTCCAGTTGACCTTGACTAGGGTGTTAAGGGAATGAGGGAAAGACAGGCACATAAATGCTACCCATACATGGGAAAGCTGGGACTGGGTGGACTGGACTCTGGGATGGAGAAGCTCCAGCTCCCTGCTCCACAAGCTCAGTGTGGTTTCATATACAGTTAGACGGGGCTGTGGAGTTATTGCACACGGCTGAACACAGAGGCACGTTTAGCTAACCTGTAGCAATCTCTACAGGGGAGTGGACCTCAGGTTGTAAATGTCCCAGAAGAGAAAAGCGTAGTAGACACTTTTACATAGACTGTTGACATCCACACCTGGGCCAGAGGGAGATCTGGCCATCCCTCTGAGCCTCACCGGGGAATTCTGCACCATTCCCATGTGGCTGAGACATTGGGGTCATTGACATAGCTAGGACCATGTGAATAGCACACATTCACTCAGTGACTTCCCTATAGAGAGGCCAATATCGTCAGTACTCATAGAGATAAACCAGACAGAGGAGGTGTAAGGAACATGTAAGGCCAGAAGGCCAGGTAGACATTAGAAGCATACTCAGAGTAGAAGTAAGATGTGTGCAGTGAATAGATAAGAGTGAAGCTCCCCTGGAATCCCCCATGACGTAACCAAGAGATAAGCAGACGCGACCGAATGACACTGACAAGGCTTAGACAGGGTATAAAAACCCAAAGCTCCAAGACCCCAGGGCATTCGACATGACTTGCCTCTAGAGTCCATGTCGGACGCCTCATCGCTCAAATGAGACTGACCTGGACCAGTACATTCGTACTCGGCATCTTCTGCACCAGACTAAGCATCCATCACCGCCTACGGCTGACTGAGCATCCGTATGCCCAGAGAATTGGCATACGCCGGCGGATCAAGAAAGTGAAACCAATCGAGGAGCCGAGACACGTCCGAGCCCGAGCCAAGGAGGAAGACCCCTCCGAGCGCACCGTCAGGTCGTATACCCATGATGACCCTTAGCAAAGGACTTTAAGGCATGAACCTAGCGTCTTGCCAGGTTCAAGCCGTAGTGATAGTGTTTGACCCCATGATACTTGCAATCATAGCAGCAGTCTTTGGATTAGCTTGTTTCTTGTGGTGTTGTGTGTGTTACGTTGATACTGATAAACCTGAACCTAAATACCAACCCAGTATCTTGCCTCTGTCTCTATTAATCGGCTCCCCAGACGGCACCGACCTGTCTGCAAGTGCTCGCGACAGGAGGCAATGGCCTAGACTGCCATCTGCCACTCATTGGCTGTGACTAGAAATGTAACTAAAGCTCAAGGTCAGTGGCTGTCAAACTTCCTAATGCTGTGACCCTTTAAGACAGCTCCTCACGCTGTTGTGATCCCCAGCCATAAAATTATTTCACTGCTATGTTATAACTATAATTTTGCTACTGTTGTGGATCATAATGTAAATATCTGGTAGGCGGGATAGCTGCTATGAGACCCCAAATGGGTCATGGGCCACAGGTGAGAGAACTGCTACTCTAGGGCTTCTGTCTAGGAATTGGGTATCAAGTGCTCAGCTCAGGCAGGAATGGGAAGAGACTGCATGTGCCAGTGTAGCTAGGTGCTGGGGTGCGGGAAAGCCAAGGTATGTGTCCACGGGCCACAGATAGTAACATTAAAACCTGATGTCAATCTCTCTCCTCCAACCACTACCTGAAACCTCAAAGTTACCCCCCTCAAGTGTTCCTTCCCACTCCTTCAGATTGGATGAGCCCTTTAAGGCACTTCGGGTTACCTGAAGCACTCCACTCAAATATATCTGGCCCCTGTCAAGGCTCTTAAGGCGCCATTAAATGTCATCACCTCCAGGAAGTCTCCCTGCTCTCCTCAGACTGGGTTATTGCTCCTGTGGGCATTCTAAGCTTTCCCTGACATGTCATGGTGAAGATAACCAGTTAATCGACCCCTGAAAATTGAGTTTCTAATTCTGCCACATCTAAACTCACCTCTGCTCTCACCTTACATTGATTCCACATGGATCTTTCTAGAGTTGCCCAAGCAAGCAAAAGTGTAATCTTGCATTCACCTTTCCCACACGCAAAGAGCTTCCCGACACACTCACATCTCACCTTACCCTGCTCAAGTCCTAACAGGAACAGCTTAAAGGAAGAAGGGCTTGATTTGTTCAGCTCCAGATTCTTCACCCCATAATTTTCTTGACCCCACATGCTTGGGAATCAAACAAACATGCTACTTGGGAGCATACGGAGAGGAGCCCCCTTGACCCATGAAGGACAGGAAGTAGGGAGAGAAGAGCTGACTGAACGCCAAGGATGACCTTCAAAGCTACACTTCTACTGACTCTCTTCCTCCACCTGGTCCACTCCTGAAGCTCTCACTACTTCCCTCATGCCACCATCTGGGAACCAAGCATTCAACACAGGAACTAAGATGGAGAACTCAAATTCAAACCATAACTGAGGTCACCTCACCCTGCCCTATGGTAAACCTGACATTCATTGTGCTGAATGAATTTGGGTCATATAACTATTCGATTGTAGCTGTGTCAGGGGGTGGAGAGATGGCTCAGTGGGTAAGAGCACTGGCTGCTCTTCCAGACATCCTGACTTCAATTCCCAGCAACTATATGGTGGCTTACAACCATGTATAATGAGATCTGATGCCCTTTTCTGGTATATAGGTGTACGTGCAGATAAAGCACTCATACACATAAAATAAATAAGCAAATCTTTAATTAAAAAAAGAAACAAACCAATCAATTGTAGGCGTGTTAAGTAAATACACAGAATCAATGGATACATTCCTAAAAGTGATTTTTCCCCCCATAGGCAGTTATAATATTGTATATTGTCTTCTCCAAAGACAAGCTCCATGAATGTCATGACATTTGTCCCTCCCTTTGTGTCCTCCAGGCATGAATCTTAGGCTTAGCACACTGCAAGGGCTCTGCTCCCTGTATCCACACAGCTCTACTGGGAAAGGAGTGTCAATAACTAGAGTCTCCTCAAGCCCTGTCCCCAAATGTGTGACCCTTCTTAGCAAGGGCCTGAGCTGCAGAAAATTATTTGCATCAAATTGTCAAGTGATTCTAGCCTATCAAGGTAAGAGACAGTAGAATCTCTAACGAGCCAATGATGTTGTATTTGAGAATGGATGGGAAGCCTAGAGAACCAGGTAGGAAGACTGTCCAGAGGAAGGGGTAGAACCCACCACTCACCATTCCTCAGCAGAGCCCCACCCAGCTCAACCAATAGAGTCAATTCAAGGTTCATGAAACACACTCTCTGTATCTGCCCTGTATACTGGTGGAGGTGGCTTGCCTGGAACAAACTCTGGACACTTAAGGAGCTCCCAGTGATAGGTGTTACCATGCAACATAACAAGACGAGTCATGTTCATATAGGGTGTGGAGGTGACACAGAGCAAGGATCCTTAGCCCTGTTTGGGGCCAGAGACAGGAAGAGATACATAGGATTTGATGACTCAACTTATCTATTTATTTATCCATCCAACAAATAGCTGCTGAGAGCTGGATATGACCAACACAGAACAGTGACACAAGCGCTCTGCTGACGTCAGATCTGAGGACTTCTACACAAACAAGGCTCAGGCCCGAGAGAGCCTTAGTTATACTGCAGACCACTGAAAGTACTATAGAACTTTCCAGAATATAGGGGATTTTTCTGTGGCAGTTTTCTGTGCTTTGTGAACAGGGAAGTCACTACCTGGCCTCCCGTTCTCTGCCCTCTTTCCTCCTCTATCACTCCTCAGAGCCCATCCAGGGCTTTCCATCTCTGGCTCTTCATCTTGGGCTCTCCATCCAGGGCTCTCATCTAGGGCTTCTCCATCTCTTCTACCTCCTTACCTTTCCCGGACTCTTCCATCAGCTTTACCCTGAACAGTATAATTCCCAGTCACTTAGATGAAATGACAGTCATACAAATGAAAAGTGAACATGTGTTAAAGATTTATTTAACTCATTAATGAGGGGAGCAGCCAGATGGCAGAGCTGGAGCAGAAGGTGCTGGAAGAGCTGTTTGTCTTACATAAGCACTGCAGTTAAGAATGTGTGGAAGACTTCTGGCTAGATACAGAACTGGTTAATAACCTTCAGGAGAGTTAAGACCACAACCCTTGGAGTTATTGGTTTATCTTTTCTATAAGACAAAAGCTATTTGCATCCAAATCAGACACTAATCCACAAATCAACGTGTAATATCACACAGTGTGAACCTTAATTGATAGTAAACAACGTGTCAGAACAGAAGTACATTCCCCCCAGAGTAGGGACTGGCATTGAGCTCTTGTTTTTGTAAATAACGTTTTATTTGCTCCTATCATGCCCATTCATTTTATCCTTGCTTGTCTTTGGCTGCTAGGATTGGTTATTGTTGACTGTGACCAAGACCATATGAATCCTATGACCAAAACATTTGTTATCTAGTCTTTTAAAGGAGAAGCCATGGACAGTTAAGCCTTGGGTGGCTCTGTTAGCCAGTGCCCTCCTGTAATGGTGAAAAAGCAATAAGGACCTCCTTACCTCACTTGTACAGTTAGTCTCATGCAGCTTCACCCTGCTCTCTCTCTCTCTCTCTCTCTCTCTCTCTCTCTCTCTCTCTCTCTCTATCTGGCTCTCTCGTTCTCTCGCTCTCTCTTATCCAGACTGTTACCAGGCCTTCAGAGCCATACATCTCACGGACTTGACTCTGCTTAAAATCTTCCCAAGTCCTCACCACCTGCTGGTCCAACTGACCTTGCACAAAATCTCAAGCCCTGGGGAGGGGGGAGCCCAGTTACCTTGTGGTAGATACTGCTAGGATACTATAGGTAAGACAACTAATCCCCTTGCAAGTGCCCCACAGACATCTACAGCTATGTCTGTGGTGACCAGTGACCGTGGCTCACTGTCTGCCCACACCCTAGCACAGAAGGAAGGCCTTGGCGCAAGGGAACTGAAACTGGGGTCCGGTTCAGAGGTCAGAGATCACAGAGATCACAGAGGTCAGAGATCAAAGGTGTGTTGGATGAGCAGTCTAGAGAAATCGCGTACAACATGAGGAAGAGTGTTTATAGGCCTGGGTTGTCCACTGTTGGAGAAATTTGCTAACAGGGTTTCATTGCTCACACCCTATAAACAAAAGGTGCCTGTTCAAGGTCAGCGGATAGATGAGTTTGCTTGACTGTGGCAGCCACATCTCAACATGCTGCTCACCCTAAATGTGAACAGCAAAAGAGGGTTTTGTAGCAAGTAGCCCCCACCCCCTGGTTTCTGGGGACAAGCTTGTTTATGAATCTTGGCACCGGGTTCAGTGTGCCACAGCCTGAGTGTGTTCTCACAGCCCCTGCCTTTGAGTTGCTTTGAAATGAGCAATGTACTGAGATGCAGAGACAGAGGGAGAGACAGGAGCGCAGCTGGAGGGGTGGGCCAAGAAGACAACATCTGCTTTCTATTCCCCAGGCTCAGGGCCAGGCGCCCTCCTGGTGTAGCATTTCTCCACTCTGTATAAACAGAAAGGATGATTCTCATAATCTCCGCAACAGAATACGCAAGCATAAAAACGGGTCATATTTTACTTTAATGAGAGAAATGAGGGACGATTTCCTTCACACAGAGAAGCCTGGGTTGCTGTAATTAACACCAAATGGTCCCGAGGCCGGTTGCAAACATGATGAAGAGGTTGATGGGATTGGAAGAAACCTGGAGCTTCAGGAGCTATTGAAACATTGCCAACCTCCATTATACCATCCGCAGCCACCACCAATCCAGCCTACCAGTGCTAGCTCCCGAAAATAAGGGGCAGGAATTGGCATCATTAAGCACTTTCTATGCGCTTTACACACATACTTGTTCAACTAAGCATAAGAACACACATATATCACACAACAAATTACACACACCATACCATACTCACACACTGCACACATACCACACTCAGACACACCACACACACACCCACACACACACACACGAGTCCCACATATATATACCATACACATGCAGTCACACGTAGCACATACACTCATACTATATACACAGACCCATAGATACCACATGCATACATACGTACATACCACACACACCATTATATATATTATATACATATACACACAGTCACATTTACACACACTCACAGAGTCACAAACAACATTTCACCTGATTTTTCCAGGCCAGACACTAGGGTTCAGAGAGAGAGAGAGAGAGAAGCTTTAACAAAGATCGCACAGCCTGCAAGCTTCAGAGCCTTACCCACCGGCATGAATTTGACCTGCAAATCTCATCTATGACCATAGGTGTGTATGTACAGTTTTATGATCCAGTCACAGGGTACCTACCTCTTCTTTCCCATTTATATTTGCCCGCCTGTCTGTTCAGGTGCTGGTGTCTCGGGTTTAGACAGTCCACTCTAGCTATTTGGCTCACCCTTTGAAACCCAGCTCACCAGTAAACAGCTGTCTGGAAAGGAGCTCGGAGTGCTGCCCTGCAGCACGCCTGTGGCTTCCCCAGGCCACATTCCGATCAAGTTTCTATCTGACTCACCTTTTCTTTGTGCCGCAGCTGCCCATTTGTGACATGACAATCGCTGAGGGCCAGGGAGAGAGGCTAGATGAACACATAAGCCTTCTGTGTGCATTTGCGTTGGGGCTTGGCACAGGGTTTGCCTCTAGGAAAGTTGCGTTGCCCATCATCGAGACCCTTGATGAGTGAGCCTGTCCTCTCACTCAGTGGTCTTCTCAGGAGACCACTGCCATCGGGAGCAGCTATCATATGTCCCATTGCTCCCTCCCTCCTTATTACCCTGGTATGTGTGTGTGTTTGTGTGTGTGTGTGTGTGTGTGTGTGTGTGTGTGTCTGCCTGCCAGTGATGACAGACTTACAGCCAATGCCTGGACCTAGCCTGGACTACTGAACTGAGATTTTTGGACCCTCCATTATCAGCAGTACAAAAAAACATGTTCAGCACCCACCAACCCCCAAAATCCACTTTAAAGGAGGATCCAGGGAGACACCTGGGACCACAAATATTTCGAATTCTTTGATTTCCAGTATGAGAGGGGTGTTACTCCCTTTGCAATTTGGTAGGATCATATGACATCATTTGGCCAATGACACATGAATAAAGGCAAATGTGTCACTTCAGAAATAGTTAATGGTGGTAGCAGACTTTCTAGAATTTTTTCCTCTTGCTGGTGATTAGGAAGTTTGCGTTGACACACACAGTCAGCTTCTCTGATGAGTCTGCTGAGACCAGCCGCAAAGTGTGCACACACGGAATGGAGCAGTGCAAAGTGTGCACACACAGAATGGAGCAGTAGTGTTTTGAAGTTCTTGAAACTGCAGTGGGTGAGAGGTTGAGTCCTGCAATGTAAATTGGCCGATTTCACAAACACGAAGCCAGAGGAAAAGTGTGAGCAGTGTGAGAACAAGCTCTTGATGATCCTGGCACATCTCCTTTGCCTGGAAAGAAAATTGGATATATGCTGTTGCTGCTGCTGCTGCTGCTGTTACTGAAGACACTGCTGAACCTTATGAATTCAAAGTGCATGTGCCCCGAGCTGAGGAAATTACAGGAAGAACTCTTAAAAATGCAAATTAAATTAAACCAAGAGTCAAGGTGAGGAGGCTGGCATGTACAAGGAAGGATAGTGAGCAATCAATCCCGTAGGGGTTTAGAGTTAAAAGTAAGAGGCTGACGAATGCCGGGTTGGGAACTGTTATACAAGTGAAGTAAGGATTATTGAAACACGAGAGGTATATGGTAAGAAAACATCGGCTAATACGGCGACTGTTCTATGTTTACTCAGCAAAACCCACGAGGCATATGTGTAACGGAGAGAGATGTGAGTAGGTTGTCAAGGGGAGATCCCACAAGAGAGTAGAAAAGTGAAGAAATTAAAACATTTAAATTCTTCATCACTGTGGAGAGCGCAAAGCCAAACAAAATAAAACTGAGGGAGGAAAGAATTAGGAAGAGTTATTAAATTTTTATAGAGCAACAGAGAAGCATTTTACTATAGAGATGGTTAACAGCTTTGATGATTGTGATATCCGCTGTTTATTCAACAGATAGGTATTGGGAAGCAGGTCCGTTCCAGGTATAGTTCAGAGAGCTGAAGTTAGTCGCATGAGTGGGTAGCTCAGTGGGTAAACTGATGGGCTCCTGCTCTCACTCTCTAGAGGAAAACAGATGCATGACAGATAAGCAAACCTGATGATTTCAGACACGGATCACAACCATTTCTGTTCCTTAGGAGAGAATAGAAATTAGTCATACTAAAATGAGGAGAGCATTTTAAAAAATTAAAATAAAAGCCACAAAATTCTAAGGTGGCCGTAAACTTGGTATGTCTGCACATTGGAAAGATGGTGAGAGTGGACAGAGATGCATGAGGACCCACAAAACCCATTCACAGAGGCTTTATAGCTAAGAATGTGATATTCCTGTCAGAAGCCTTTGGTGGAGTGTCTTGATTTTGTTTGGAGACCACCAACAGATTGTGGGAAGAGGAAGGGTGAAGGTAGGAGACCAGTTGGAAGAAGAGGTGGCTGGAACAGGATGGTGGCAATGGGTATGGGAGGCAGAGACAAAGTTGGGGTTCCTTCTCAAAGACAGTTTTGCTGGTGGGCCCATGATCCTATATCCAGAAAGGATAGACCCAGAAGGGATAGATCTGATTTGGTTTTACTTAAGCACTTGGGTAGATGTTAAACGAAGACAGCATAGAATAAGGTGGTGGCTGGGAAGGCAAGTTGTAAGTGAAATTATGTGTTGGGCAAGTTCAAATTGAGATAATTCAACATCTGGTGGAGAAATCAAGACCATACCTGGACGTATAAGTTGAGAAAGAAGTCATGGATTGTGGGGAGGTGAGCTATGCACAGACAGCCTGGTTCCCAGTACAGCACAGGCCTGGTGACCCTTAGGCACGGTAGGTGTTCGGCCACGCCTCCTGGACCCCTGGCTCCTGTCTAGCCTCCCACAGCCCCCTGCCAAGAAGTGTGTGGCCATCAGTCAAGTAAGCAATGCCCCCAAGCTCCTGATAGTCTGTCTGGACTCCATCCCCACAGTTACCTGGCAACAGTCAGAATGGCCCAGCCCACTATAAAAGGAGCTGCTTTCCCCCTCCTCACTCTTACCTCTTATTCTCTTGCTCTTACTCTTACCCCTTTGCTCCCCGTCTCCCCATACCCTTCCCCCCTCTCTCCACGTGGCCATGGCCGGCCTCCACTTCTCTACTCTTTGCCTCTCTCTGCTTTTCTACACTAAACGCCTTAAAACCATGGACCATCTCTGCTCATCAGAGCTGTGCTGGAGCCATGGAGCAGGTTTTCCCCCAACAACCCGTATCTAACCTCCCTCGGCGAGGCCTTCCTGTGCTCCAGACACAGCTGCCAGCCAACCCAAGCAGTTCACCTACCAAGCCAAAGCTAACCCAAACCAGCCAAACCAAGCTAGTCACCTGAGTAAGACCAGGACTCTCTTCCCTGCAATAACCTGAAAGCTCTCTCCTCCTACCCTTTTCCCTTCAGCTTCTCACAACCCAATGCCTGCCTGGGGTTCTGTGGGAATGCACACAGTCAAACTTCCCACGTTTAGCCTCATCCAGTGGCCCTAGCCCTGAGCAGACACTGGACTCCATTTTTGCCCCACAATGGATGAACATAAACCTTCATTAAAGAGGAGGTTTCTAAAGCCAAGGGTGGTACTCCAAAGGGAATACTAAGCTATGTACACAAGGCACCCAGTCTGAGTTTAACACAAGGTAAGTATCTAATTGATGGCACTCTGTCCTTCCATTTTGGGGATGACTGAAGGTGGTCTCCCAGCATGAACCTGGATTGAATTTAATATACTAGTTATGATGGTCTGAATGAGAAATTTACAGGAGGAAGGATTTATTCTGCTCATGGTTTCAAAGATTCCCTACTCTGGCTACCTGCTTCCATGCCTCACTGCTGTTGTGAACTCGCCCTCTAGAACCCTAAGCCAAAATAAACACTTTTTGGTAAGTTACTTTTGTTCATGGTATTTCATCACAGTACAAAAAAACCTAACTAATGAATTGAGTATCAGCCTTGACATGGGCAAGACACATTACTGTCTTTCTGGTCCCTAGTTTTACTATGAGAAAAAAAAAATCAGATCAGTAGTGGTCACCTGAAAATGAGATGAGACTAGAAATGAGAATGATTAGCCATGAAGTGTGAGGAAACTTAGATGGAGATGGGCAGGTTCTTTACAGCCATTGTGTTGATAGCTCAAAAGTGTGCACACATCTTAAAATGTTGTTTCTCCTGAAATTGACACTGCATTGAGAGTAGATGAAAGGAAAATGTGAAAACGTGTCTGAAAATATACTAAGCCAAAAAAATAAATAAATAAATAAATAAATAAATAAATTTTAAAAATTTTAAAAAAAAGAAAATATACTAAGCCAGATAGGAAGAAGTCAATACTAGCCAATATATACATAGATAGATAGATAGATAGACAGACAGATAGATAGATAGATTCAGACAGACAGACAGACAGACATGATAGATAGAAAGAATATGTTTTCCTACATAAATACAGACAGTATGTGTGTGGAAGTTGCTCATCACTGTGACAAAATGCCTTTTTTTAAGTATTAGGATTTTTTAAACTTATTTATTTTATGTATATGAGTATACTGTAGCTGTCTTCAGACACACCAGAAGATGGCATCAGATCTTATTACAGATGATTGTGAGCCACCATGTGGTTGCTGGGAATTGAGCTCAGGACCTCTGGAAGAGCAGTCAGTGCTCTTAACCACTGAGCCATCTCTCCAGCACCCAAAATACCTTTCATAAGTAATTTATAGGAGGAAAGATTCATTCTGCTCATGGTTTCAAAGGTTTCAGTCCGTGGTCACTTGGTCCCATGCAGTTGAGTAGAACTGATGTAGGAGAAGAAGATGAAGGAGTTCCTCCTCTAATGGCAGGCAGGAAACAGGGAGAGAGCAGATGAGAACCAGATACAACTTTCAAAGGCATGCCCCAGTGACACACTTCCTCAATGAATCCCTACCTCTTAAAGTTTCCACCACCTCCCAAAATAGTGCCACCAGCTCAGGACCAAGTGTTCAACACATGGGCTCATGGGAGACAGCTCATATTCAGACTATTAAATAGACACAAAGAAACCAATCAATAGTTATTTAGTAAAGGAACAGGCTGAAATGATTAGGGCTGACAAGTCTTATGCTCTGTTGTTGGCAGCCTAGAGACCAAGAGGAGCCGGTGGTGTGGAGCCCATGGTGTGGTTCCAGTCCAAAGGCCTGGACACTCAAGAACCATCTCAAGCCCAAGGGCAATAAAAGCTAGTGGTCGGATCAGGGGAATAAGAGGATCTCTATCTTAGCCTCTTATTCTCCTGGGGCCTCCAATCCAGGTGCCTGAGGCCTGTGCACATTGTAGAAGGACATTGGCCTGACTCTATCCACAGACTCAAATGTTAACACCATCCATAGTCACACCAAGAACATGGTTGACCAATATCTAGGGACCTCATGATTCAGTCAAGTTGACACATCAATTAATCATCATGGGGGCTACTGATTGGTGAACTTCAGATTACATCAAAACCCAGTTTGTTGATAGTAGTGTTTGACAGCACAAAGTCAAAAAGGTGCTATCATGTTTCCTGGAATAGAGAGGTGACAAAATGACAGAGAGGAATTTAAATGTCCTTTCATCTGAGAGTACTTTACTGAGCTTCTTAGCATAGTCTGAATGAGAAATATCCCCCCATAGTTTAGTGTGTGTGGACAATTGGTCCCCAAGCTAGTGGCCTTGTTTGGAAAGGTTGTGGAAGCTTTAGGAGGAGGAGTCTTTTTAAAGGAAGTGGGTCACTAGAGGTGGAGCTTGAGATTTTATAGGGAGTAATTTCTATAATTAGCTAGCCTCCTGCTCCTGGTACAATGCCATTCTGTACTAGAAAGCATTCTCTGGAACTATAACCCAGAATTTACTTCTTTCCTTAAATTGGTTCTTGTCTAATATTTTGTTGCAACCACAGAATTAGTGACTAATATATTCTCTTTAGAGTCTCAAAATGCAGAGCAGAATGAGTCCCTTCCTTGGGGACCGTCACTAGAGAGTGACAGCAATGAGGCCACACAGTGAATGCCTCAGGGTCCCCTTTCCTTCAACCTAGTGTTCCCTTCTCCCCATTGCCCAGGGATTTTGTCTTTACTTGAAACCCGACTCCATCTCCCACCATCTTAGTTAGCACAAAAGCAGGTTGGAAAAGCCTACCCTAGGATCCTGTTCCAGTCTTAAGGTCTCAGAATGTGACCTTAAGGTTGGCTCAGAATGGGTGACATCCATCCTGCCCTTGGCCAGCTATAGCCTTCCCTACCAGCTGCCATGGTAAAAATCTTAGATAGTTCACAAGAGCCAATGAACACCTTCTTCCTCCTCTCTTGGAAAAATGATGCTCAGACTTGAAATCAAAGGTGGGCCTGCCTGGTAGGGTCACTTCCTTGCTAGAGAAAACTTGTTTCTTTAAGGCTATGAATACCTGGATGTTTTTCCAAAAGCAGGGGGCCTGAGCTGATGGCCTGCCTGTGGCTCTCTCTCTCTCTCCCTCTCTCTGGAGGCAGAGGGCCTGCTGTTGAGGCCCAGGTCTTTCTCTCTCTCCCCCCGGGGCTAACCTGTTTGCTGGTGTGTTAGTTAAAAAGGAGGCAATGTATAAATGAGTTATTTTATTGTAGGAAGGATAGAATATGATGGTTGAGTAGAGAGAAGGAAAGGAGAGGAAGTAGAGAGAGAGAAAGGAGAGGAAGAAAGCAAGAGAAGAGAACAAAGAGCAAAGAGGAGAGAGAGAGCAAGAGAGGGAAAGTGAAAGGAAGTAAGAGAGTGAGGAGGAAGAAAGAGACCAAGAGAGCAAGAGAGAAGAGTAAGAGTGGAAGAGAACAAGAGAGTGAGGAAGTAAGAGAACCCGAGAACAAGAGCGTGAGAAGAAGAGAACAAGAGAGTGAGGAGGGGAAAAACCACCCCTTTTATTGTATGGGGCATGGCATGCCTGGCTTGTGGTCAGATGACTGTGTGTAAGGTCCAACTAGAATGCTGGGAGTTTGAGGTATTGTCTGCCTGATAAAGCATACATCTCCTGCAGGGGCAGCTGTGAGGTGTCTGGGCTGAAATCTGAGCCATTGGTCTCACATGCAATCACCGAATGCCTACCGTCCCTTGTGAACAAATTTACTTTGCTCAGTGGGTCTCCGGCGTTCCGATGTGGCCACTCTACTGGACTCCGGCTGTCATAACTGCCCACTGCCCCACACCTGGATGCTGGAAACTCCCTGAATGCTAGGAAAATAAAAAGTAGAGAAGCTAACAAGAGACACACTTAAAGATGTTGTCCAGATGAAGTAAAAACCTAGTGCAATAGAACTCATAGAATCTATGAGATTAAGCCTAGGGAAGATTCCTAGTAATGGGGGACACAGAGCCTGACCTGGCCACCTTCTATAACCAGGCCAGGCCTAAAGTGGAGGGGCTGAGACACCAACCCACTCACAAAACATTTGACCCACATCATCAGAGACCAAAGAGACTTCATCAGGCAACTGATGGAAGTAGATGCAGGGTTCCACAACTAAACATTAGAAGGAACTTGGGGAGTCCTGCAGAGGAGGGGGAGGGAGAATCAGAGGAAGCAGAGGGGTAGGAGACACCATGAGAACACAACCAGAGTCATCTGTCTGGTACTCACAGGGCTCACAGACATCAGGGAGCCTGTAGAAGGTCTAACTTAGGCCCTCTGCACACGTGTGTTCTTACAGGATCCTTGGTAATGTGAAGGGGGGATGTCTCTGGCTCTTTTGCCTGCATGCGGGAGGATCCTTTTCCTTCTTCTGGGTTGCCTCATCCAGCCCAACTCTAGGACTTGGGCATAGACATAAATTCAAACAGTAGCTTGCAAAGTATATTTTCAAGTAATCTTATTAGAATTGCAAGATCGTGCTAAGATTGACTATTTGCCTTGAGTTCGTGCTCTATAAGCAAGTTCAGGGTGCAGAGACTCTAAATCATGTCTACCCAACAGATCAGTAGTAAACCAGAGAGATAAATGTGTCTTAATGCCCCCAAATACTTACTAACTAGTCACGTAAGGCCTAGAATAATAACTATATTAAGTTATAGCCTCCTGAGTAACAAAAAAAAAAAAAAGAAAGAAAACAAAACAAAACAACAAAAAATCAGTGTTTTCTGTAAGTGCCTATATGCCCTGCTAATACAGAGCTTTCCCCTCCTGGAGGATGGGCCAGCATTTTTGCCCTGTTCAGACCTTTGGAAAGGCCCTACCCTACCCCCATGTTAGAGAGGGTGATATAAAGTTCTCATCTTATCAAATCAAAGTTAATCTGTTGCATAGCTATTGCCCCCAAATTGAAACATTCCTTCCTGAAGGGAGGAGGAAGTTCATAAGACTCAGGAAGCTAATGAAATTTACAAGGCAAACTTACAAGAGTCAGGAAGCTCAAAAAGTTACAAGACTCATGAGGCCCCTCCCCGCCATTAAAACCAGAAGTTATGAATTGCTCTGGGAGGGCATACTCCAGTAGAACTGCCTGAAAGGTGTTCAGAGGGCTCTAGAGAGGCAGCTTTCATGAGTGACCACCCATGCTTGATAGGATTTTTCAGTGATGTCGCTGTCTTTGAGTCACCCATGACCCTGTAAGTAGTCCCTAACCAGATATATGGGTTCATCACCATGCTGGATTTGGGTGGGATCACTTCTTTGGACTAATATCAGTGTCCTATATAGGGTGAACAGACATTTTTATGCATATTGCTCTAGAAAAAGTCATACAACATAATCTCACTAAGAACCCTCACAGACATACCCAAGACATTCGACATTATATATGAAGTATTGCATACAAGCAAGACTCAGAGGCAGTTACAGTGCAATCTGACTGTTTTATTATTGATTTTAAATGTTTATTATTTTTAATAACATAGTCAAGTATAAAAAACAGAGTTATAGCACAATAAATGTTAAATATGTGTATATGGATGTGGATATATGCAGTTAAAGGGGCAACTACCCTTTTAGTCAGGTTTGAACTATCCCCTGCACCACAGAAGTCTCCCTAAAACCAGTGGTCACTATTATTCTGCCCTTCTTCACTGTGGATTCATTTTGCCAGGGTTAATCTTCACTTGAATTGAACTGTGCAATGTGTGGTTTTCTCCGTAAGCAGTTGCCCATGTTGCCTGCAGAGAAGCTTCATGTCAACCCAAGGAATTACCATCTCTGATACACCCAGGAGTCAACATGGTCTGCCTTCGTGGTCCTGGGAGAAATGGGCTCTTTGGGAAGGGTACCCTTAAGCAAGGTGGTTCATTGCAGCTAAGGACATTCTGTAAGGGGCTGACAGGCTGAAGGCTGTCTATCAGGCAACATTCTTGCCAGTTGAGCAACAATTCCACCTTGGACAGCATATCAATGATACCACCATACTTTAGTGGGTTTATCTACTCTCCTGACGAGCATACAGGTGGATTCTAGTATAGATGAACAGGAACATTTCTATGGACATGTTTAAAGATATCTTATGGATATAGCCACTCATTGCTGGTAGATATGGAACCTCCATCATAAGACTATATAGCGGTTTATATTCCCACTAACAACACATGGGAATTTGGTTGTTACAACTGAAAGAGATGTCAAAGTCAGCACAGGACACCCCAAGACAAGGCCTCAGCACAAAGATTTATTTGTCCCTGAAGGACAAAGGCGGGAGATAAGAAACAAAGATGGAAGACAGGATGAGGGAGAAGGTAAAAGGAACAAGGGAGAGGCGGGGAAAGGGCACTTGTCCCAGAAGGACAAAGGGCTGCTTCTGGATAGAGAGGAGACAGATGCAGCCTATAGGCAAAGGGCAGTTTATAAAGGGAAAACCCTGGGTTAGGTTGAGTTGGTTTGTTTTGATTGGACATGTTAACTAGATGAGCTAAAGGGGAGCTTCAAATGCTGGACTTCAGTACTTTGATAACTGGATCCTGGAAGTCAGCCTCAGAAGTGACTAAATAAGGGAATGGATCTTGGTGGCTAGCTCAGAGGGAATGGGGGAAGGGCAAGGACAGCCAGAGCCATGTTTGCCGTGCTTGGGCCTGCCAGAGTCCCTTCACCAACTTTTCAGGGTGAACGTTTAGAGGTGCTCATTAGTCTTTCTATTTGTATTTATTTGACTGGTTAAACATATGATGACAAATATCTGCCTAAATTCTTGTATGAGGTCAAACTGGAACCAACTTTGAACCTAAGGTGGCCATTGCTTCTGAAGATGCTGTGCTTGTCCCTGTGCACCACAGTTACTCCATGTTCCACGGTTCTGACAAGTGACTAATGAAAACTAACCTAAGGGCAGAAAGGTCTATGTTGACTCAGCCTCAGAGAGTCCATCTCCTTTCAGCTGCCTCTGTCATGAGGCAGAACATGTCAGAAAGGCATGCAGAAAGAAAGCGGTTCATCTCACGGTGGTCAGAAGGCAGAGAGGCATACCCCTGGTGACCTATTTCCTTCCAGCAAAGCCCTACTTCCAAATAGCCATTCAGCCATGACCTCAACAGTGGATGAATCTATCAGTGAATTTAGTTACCACATGAGCTAAATCACCTCCCCACAGCCCCACCAGCTGAACACATGAGCCCCTATGGGGATACACACTTCATATCTAAACTAAGATTACATTGTTCCTTGTGTATCAGAAGTGTCTGTATCAAAGGCTGAAGTATTTCTGATACAGGCGCTCACCCATCGGGGACTAATTCACACCCATGGCTATCCTTATGGCAAATACAGAAGCACGGCTGAGAATCCTGAGGCTAGTCCTTACTTCTTCCTGTCACTCATGTACTTTCCCGGTCACCTCTGTAGTGTCTACATCCTGGGGAGGAGGATCCAGCACCAAAGAAAGCCAAGAAATAAAACATGGGATATGTTGGGGGCTGCTGAGAATCACCTGGAGTTCTTTGATAATATTGAAAGCACTGAGCGGAAGAGCCTTGGAACCCGCCTCAGTGACACTGAGTGGCACTCAGTGTAGTTGCGATAACTACATTGATACAGCCTTTTCATCATTTAAGCGGTTTGAATTCTAACTTCTATCATTTACAGATACAAGTATCCTAACTCCCCTCTCCCATCCCTAAACTTGAATAGGCTGGAACTTTTGCTCCTAGCTCTCTGCTGGGAGATCTGCTTAGATGGTTTCATTCTTATGCAAAGCAGTAGCGGCAGTGGACGTGAGTGTTGGCTCCACCTTACAGTCTGAAAAATCCTGTGGTGGAACCCAAGGCCTGTGGACAAAATGCTCCCGAGTTCTAAGAAGCAACCGCGGAGACTCTCATCAAAATCTAGCAGCAGAAAGCATTCTGCTTGTGGTCAGATGCCAGTGCACCAGACTACTAAAAGCTGGTGGACTCTGAAGTATGTACTCTTTTCTACAGATCTCTATGCAGATAGTTCTTGTCATAAGACAAGAAAGATATTGCATGTGTGCATTTTTAATAGGCTCACTGGAAAGCCACAGCGCACCACTACCACAGAATTTAACTGCTCTTTAAAGAGGATGATTTGCTCAAGTGGATGCAACCCCCCAGTGTCCCCATGTATCTTACAGAGGATGGATATTCTGACACCAAATAGAAAATAGAAGCAACTCCTTGCCAAGACTCATAAAGTTAGCACCTTCACATCCATAGACGGTGTTTACTGAAGCTGAGAACTCACTGAAAGCCAGTAGGGCTGTGCAGAGGAGATGAGAGCTCTGCTCAGCTCCCTCTCCCTGCCTCTAGGGCAGGTCAGATGAGACCAACTCCTTTGAAACAGCGTGTTTCCCACGCATCCAATTCTCCTGAAAGTCCCTGTTCCTTTTTCCCAGAGTCCCAGAAACCAATCAGCTTTCTTTTCTCCTTTCAAGCTACCAAGGATCCATCTCTCTGCAGGCTTCTGATCCTGCATCCTCTGTGCTGCCTGCTAAGATGGCCTCGGCCTTCCAGCTCCACAGCTTACTGCCACTTGCTGCCCTCAAGTGGAGCCTTTGGTGTTTAATGGAAAAGAAACACTGGAGTTTGGATCTGAAAGTCCCCACAAAGCTTTGTGCCACAGCTGTCTCTATGAGGTGACAATCTCATTAAGAGGTGGGACCTAGTGGGAGGCCTCCTGGTCCCTGGGAGTATGGCACTAAAGGAGATAGTGGCACTCTGCCACCACCTCATTCTCTCTGACTTCTCCTGAATGGAATGAATGTCTGCTCTGCCTCACACGCCATGCCATTATGTGCTGGCCCCCAAAAACAATAGAGTTCCCTCGCTGTGGGCCAGAATCTCCTAAACTGTGAACTAAAGGACCCATTCTTTTCTCCCACTGATTTCATCTTGGGTATATCTTTGCATCCACATGAGTGACTGAAGCAGCTTGACCTTATAGAGAGAACAAGAAGAGAAGAGGCCGCTGTCGGTGATCAGAAACCAGGGGTAGGAACAGGCTGCGCGTGAACCCACACAGCCTGTGCGTGGACCCACACACAGGACCTGGCAGGTCCATGCAAGAGTGTGCATTTCTTGTGAAAGCAAAGAAAAAAACCATTGAGTGGTTTTTTTTTTTTTAAAGCAGAAATGCAAAAACATTGCATCTAAGGTTTCATTCTTATGTCCAACAGGAAGATCTGAGTGGAGATACTGTGGCAATTATCTGGGCTGCTTTGTCAAGAAGGGAGCCTTGTCCCTGGAACATGCAAACAGAGATGAAGATGCTGAGCAGAGGTGTACCCACATAGTCACAGAGTCAGAGTAGTTCACTCTTGGGAGAAAATTTACCTGACCCAGAGTGATGGCCCCTCCCCTCACGACTCCCTAGTCCAAGGCTTTGAAACGAGGAGCATTCAAGAACTAGAGGCCAGAGATTGCATTCCCTGCATCCAAGCCTGAGTGGGCTTCTGTCTCTGTGGCATGCTTGAGGTCCCCTGCCAGTGCTTCCCCTAGGGGGACAAGGGGCAGTTCCATTTTGTTGTGCAACAGCTCATAAATCCAGGAATCACAAACAAAAGGGATTCTGTTACAGGTAAATACAATTTGAAATCCAATCTCTGTGAGGACTTTATGTTTGTCATGAATTTATAAATTGTTGCAGTAATTAACAGGGCATAAAACAGGCTTCCTACCCCCAGTTGGGAAAGGCCTTCCTGAATGCCCCCATTGTCAGCTGTGCCCTGGGGATCTCAGGGCCGGTGCCCGGGGTGACGCTGGGTGTGGGAGAGGGCTAGGGGACATAAAGCTGGGGAAAAAACACCTCTATTCATAGGAGGTGGTTTAATGGGCTTATTTTGGGTGGCTCAGAAAATGACACAAAGATTTACCTCCTTGGCCCTTCCCTCCATAAATTAGATTGGGGCCCACAGCCTGGAGGACAATTAGGACCTTCCCCTGCCTTTAAAATCAGACACTATGTGGGAACAGCTTTCTCATTTGCAGTAACTGCATGTGTTTGGGGCAAAGTGCTTCCCACTTTGTTTTTCAGTTTGTGCCCTCTCCCCCCCCCCCCCCCTCTCTCTCTCTCTCTCTCTCTCTCTCTCTCTCTCTCTCTCTCAGAAACTTGTTGAACACCATATAGGAAATAAAGACCCCAATTCATGAACAGCAGTTTGCCTTCTTTATGCTACATAATACCTTCTTGAAGTCTCATTTGACTGTTGGAATCCATCTCTGGCATACCAGGTCCTAGCACCCTGGGCAGGCTGCCTCTTTCCAGAATTTGCAGGCTGCCCAGAGAGTCAGTAAGCACCAGTTCCCTGCTGTACACTCCTCCTGTGCTTTCAAATTAAGAAATATTTCAGGTGAACAAAAATGTTTAACTAGTATAAATGTTATATGAACCCACTCCCTAGCAGAAAACGCAGAACAGTATAGATCCAATTGAAGCTCCTGGCTCCCCCTGCGTTTTTTCAGAAAGTGATGTGGTTAGACCAGCCTTTGACCTCTGTCTGGGCTGGAAGGACAAAACCTGGACTTGCAGAGTCCACAGTTGTAATCCTCCTGCTTCAGCCTCTCAGGTGCTGGGATCCCAGCTTTGTGCTACCATGCCTGGCTAAGATGCTGTTCTTCAGAAAGTCCCAGCTTCAGGCATTTTGAGCTATTACTATTATTTCTGTCTCAGACCGTGGATTAAGATAAGCAGCTGGAAGCAATAGCAATAAAAGAAGCATTTACTATGCAGAATCTGTGTAGGTGCCAGGCACTGTTAAGATAATTTGCAAGTACTATCTCATTCTCATTGGCTTTCTTTATCACCCTATAAAAATTCAATTAACCCATTTTACTGTAAAGTAAGTCAAGGCGTACAGAAAGTGATCAACTACTCCACAGTCATAGCTCTGGTAAATGGTAAAAGTAGAATATCCATTCCAAGGCCTGTGATCTTATTATACACGTGACTCAAGATCAAATGTCCAAAAAACTAAATGAATGTTGGCATTCAGTATAATATTACCTATTTTTAAATGATATTTATTTTTAAATAATACTTATGAAAACTGCTTTTCATAGCCTAATTAAAAAATAAAAAGTGGTTTGAAAGTATGATAACAATGATAATAAAAGTTATAAGCAGGTACACACACACATACACACACACACACACACACACACACACTCCAAAAGAATATAAACATACCAATGTTTGCAATAAAATAACTAGACCAGTGTGGTATTTTATTTTGGGTCTCCACTTTTCAGATATTTTCTAATTCTCATGGTAATTTTTAATAGTAGGAGAAGTATATTTATTAAGAATAATTCTAGACTAAGTACCTGTGGCCAGGGAGCTCATAAGCCTAAGACCCCACTCCTCATTATTTTGCTGAATGCATACAGCATCAAACTACCCTCAAAATAGATATCTCGGTACCCATAGGTTAGTGCAGCTCTCAGACCACATCAGAGAGACATCTTTGTGCAATAGACAACGGTTAACTCAAAAATCAAAGTGCAGAAGATAAGAGGACGTGGAGCTCGAGGCCATAAATAGGACACCTGTATCACATGTCCTCTGCCCAATGCAGAAGAGACGCAAGGAAGGAGAGTGAAGTGTGTCATCTGGATTTGACAGGACCTCTGTAGCCATGAGTTCACAGCAGCTGCAGTTGCCTGCACAGGACCTGCATAAGGTCAAGCCAATCAGCGTTCCCACGCAGAAGGGGGAGGGGTCTCAGAATCTCCACCCCTAAATGAGGAGCTATTGACAGTTGATGGCTGCTGAGGAAAGACAAGTTCTTTCTCTTTAAGGGTACTGCACCTGATAGACCCAGTAGATGGTCCCACACTCATGGGCAGCACACACAGGATTCAGTGGGAAAGGGTTGGGGGAGGAGCGATGGATCCTGGGGCAGCTGGAGGGTGAATAGGATCAAAATACATTGTACACATATATGAAATTCTCAAAGGATTAATAAAGTATTTTGTTTAAAATAGCTCTAACAGGTATCCACCCTCATATTAATCATCTGGACCATCTTCTAACAAAAACAATCACCCGTGAGCACCGCAGAGAACTAATTTTCCAGTCTTGCCGATAAAAGCTCAGCCCTTAAAGAGAAAAGCCGAACAGTGCGTTTACGGTTCATTCATACTCATCGCTTGTTCAGTCTTGGCTTTAGCCTCTTTTCAAGATAAGAAACAGACCTGGAGTCTCTGGTTTGGATGGATCCCTACAAATCTAACCAATGCACGCAGTGCAGAAACCTCAGCCGCATAGTCTCTGAGCCCTCCTGGTGCTGGGAAGCAGTTGCCCAAGGCTCTCACACTTCTTGTAAACAGGCACCCAGCAACTTTTTCAATGGCAGAACAGCCAGCCGTGGGAGATAGCACCTTCCTTAGGAGCAGAGGGTGGTCTTGTTTGCAGCCATGTTTAGTAAAGATAATGGCTTTCCCTGGAGCCAAAGCCTTGTGGGTTTGCTTGCAATCCGTTGTGAAATATCATGGGTCTCTAAGCCAGATGTAGAGCAAAACCCCTTACAAACAGCACCTACCTGGGCCACTTTATGTCACTTCACGGACTGGAAGGACTGAGAAAAGCCAACATGAAACGAGTGCGTGCTGTCTGTTCTGCTTACGTGATGTCTCGGGGCGGAGTCACGCAGCCTCTACCAGGAGCCTTGAAACTGCTAACTTACTAGCCAGGAAGCGGGGTGAACTCATGGAGTCTTCGAGGCTCTTCCATCCTTTGCTCTCCCATATGTGCATGTGCTATTTCTAGATGCCAAGCAAAGCTCCTTTCAACTCTGTACTATTGTTCTAAGAATAGATTTAAGCCAGAGGAGAGTGCAACTTTTGAGGACTTCCTTTGGCTGAATGGTGACCATATGAGCCGGAGTGCCCTGTACCACTGTTTCATTTGTGTCTGTTGTACCAACGCAACTATTAATAACGCCCTTTTATTCTCAAAAGTGCCGCATTTGAATAATGAATTATTACATGGGCAACCGAATTCAAGGGAGCTTGGGCAGCCTGTGTAGCAGCCGGAAGACAGGCTTAAGAGCTCAAGACTCTAGATCCCTGCAGTACTTTTCTGTCAGGACAATAGAGTACAAAGTAAGGCTTTATGGGCCAGTATGAAAATGCTATGCCTTGGGCAAGTTATTCAAATAGTTACGTTTATTTCCTTATCTATAAAAGAGGAACATGGGTAGTATCTATATATTAATTTATTATAAAGGTTAAAGGAGTAATGTGCATAAATACATGTTATCCATGTTATAACTGATCTCCAAGCTATCCCATGCTCTATCAAATGCAGCATGACAACTCTTGGGTTTTTCTGGGGGTCACTGAAGGACTTCCTACCACAGTGTCAGAGAATCATGCCGTAACAAGAATGAAGGTGTTAAAGCAAGCTATTCCTACAACTTTGGAGCAGACTTGTGTTTATGTACTGTCACGACTTTGTGTGTGAAGGCATATATACACATCTATGCTTCCTCAAGGACTCTGTTCAAGTTCGCATAGGAAACGGCCCTCCATAGCTCATATGTTGAGGGCTTGGTCCCACAGAGCAGCGTTCAGAGTTGAGGAGGTCACCTCATCAAGGGTTCATCCGTTGGTAGATTCATAATTTAGTGGCTACTGGGAGATAGTAGAACCTGAGGAGGCAGGGGCCTAGCTTAGGGAAATGAGTCACTGGGGTGTGCCCTTCAAGGCATCCTAGGAGCCTGGCTCCTTTTCTCTTTCTTGGCCTCTTGGCCACCATAAGTGGAGCAGCTTTGCTTCAAACACAGCTCCCAGCATAATATTCTGCCCCACCTCAGGCTCAGAAATTATGACTATAAACCAAAATCTCTGAAATAGCTAAAGTCAAAAGAACCATTTTTTTCTTTTGTTGTCTGAATTCTTTTGTTTGTTTGTTTGGGTTTTGGGAGGTTTGGGGTTTTGTTTTTGTTGTTGGCAGTGGGTTTTTTGTTTTGGTTTTTTGTTTTGTTTTGTTTTGTTTTTTCAAGACAGGGTTTCTCTGTATAGCCTTGGCTGTACTGGAACTCACTCTGTAGACCAGGCTGGCCTCGAACTCAGAAATCTGCCTGCCTCTGCCTCTCAAGTGCTGAGATTAAAAGTGGTTTTTTTGGCTTTTTTTTATATGAATTCTCTTTTACATGCCGAAGGATTAGCATTTATATTCACAAGAAAAAAGAAGAAGAAGAAGAAGAAGAAGAAGAAGAAGAAGAAGAAGAAGAAGAAGAAGAAGAAGAAGGAGGAGGAGGAGGAGGAGGAGGAGGAGGAGGAGGAGGAGGAGGAG
>JADRCD010129269.1:0-13007 GCA_019843815.1 Montemys delectorum | reverse complement strand
ACACTCTGACACCTACACTCTGACACACTCACACTCTGACACACTCACGTTCTGACACTTCTACTCTGACACACTCACACTCTGACACCTCCACTCTGACACACTCACACTCCGACACCTCCACTCTGACACACTCACACTCTGACATGCTCACACTCCGACACACTGCACTTGCTCTGCACCCATCAGCATCCTGTAAAGATACAAAAATATGATTGAACAGGGAATGATAAACATGAATATTTATTAACTAGTACAATGACATCAAGAAAACCAGGGTGTAGGGCGGGATGCTAATCAGATTCCTATCATTATAACAAAAACACCTGGGATAATTAAGATAAAGAAAAAGACTGGTTTTGGAGATTACAGCCCATCACTGAATAGATCCAATGTTTTGACCTTCTGTAAGCTTGTGCCAGACAGCAATGGTGGGAAGCATGAAATAGACCAAAAATGCTTACACCACAAGCCAGGAAGCAAAAAACAAGAATAAGTAGCTGGAGTGCCTCCTTTGGTGGCATACCCCAGGGACCTTAGAGGTCCCACCACCTCCCATAGTGCCTTTAGAGCATGAGCCTTCACTCTGAGGCTTTAGAGAACATTCAATGTGCAAACTATAGCAAGAAGAAAGCATAACAGAGGCATACAAGCTTGGGCATGAGGGACAAGGCACCCTGTGCTGAGCACTGTGTGCTAAGAGGTTAGAAAGTCATGTGTCAATCACTCAGGTGCAGCTCCTGCCCTCCCTCAGAAAATGACCCCACATCTTTAGAAGAGTTGAAGAAAACTGACAGTCAAACGAAGCAGAGACCTTTATAATCTCCCAGGATTCCTGCTAGGAAAAAAAAAAAAAAAACAGGCATATTGAGTTCCCAAACCAACCCAAACGAATCAGGACTCCCGAGCCACATTCAAAGCCAAAACGCAAACAGATACAGATACCCGGAATCAACGGGGGTGGGTCCAAGAAGAGCCTTGGGAAAAGCTAAGTAGCCTTTCCACTATCTTCGAGTGTTAACCAGGCCGAGACCCTGGGTGAGCTTTCTGCATGTCTTCCTACTTAGTCCTCTAGCGGCTGATTTTCTTATTAGCACTTTAATTCCCCCACACCAATCTTCTGTGTTCTTATTATCCTCTCTACTGTACATGTCAAGAAGATGAAGCAAAGGACAGCTAAGCTGCTTGCCAGCTTAAGAAAAGGAACTCTTCATCATTCAGCTGATTGCCGCTATGGTTTAGCTATAAAATGTGCCCCCAACAAGGTTCTTGTGTTGAAGAGAGCTCGGTCCCCTGCTATCAAGAGATGGTTGGATCGTATGGGCCTCACTTCACTCGTGTTGTAACCTATTGTTGGCTTCACAGCTAAATGGGCTACTGGAAGAAGGGGACCGTTTGCAAGAGGCGGATGATGGGCTATGTGCCTTTGGAGGACATATCTTGCCTCTGCTCCTTACCTATTACAAAGTGAGCTACCTTGCTCCACCCTGTGCTCCTCACCATGACCCTCTGCCTCAGCATTCATGAAGCCAGAAACAATAGATCCAGTTAGTGACCTTGGAAGGAGAGCTCCGGCACCATGAGCCACAGTCAGTCTTTACTCCTCTGTAGTTGCCTTCTCCCATATTTTGTCAGAGAGGTCTGAATAAACTGCTTGTGGAAAGGCCTAGGCCAGGAAAGAATGGGCTGCTTAAGGGGCACATAAGACTAATAGAAGAAGTTAAATGATAAAGGCTTAAAGTCCAAAAAATAAAAATAAAAATTACAGGCCATGAAATCGACCCAGTCCCAACAAGCCAGTGCTTTGAACGCTAGCTCGCCCACTTTGACCTGCCTCGACACATGCCATTCTGTGTCCTGTGCCAAGAGAGCTCAACTCTGCCTCAGCCAGTCGCAACAGGAAGATGTCTGAGGACTCAGCAAGAGGAAGTTGGCACCACTGCCAGTACTGCATTTCCCCTTCCCCCAGTCCCTCGGACATCCAGCCTCCAGCCTCTGCCGCCCAGCCCAGAGCGCTTTGCCTAGCCTTCTCTTACAAACAGCAACCCGTGGTCTGAGCTCAGCTTGCTGTCTGCCCTCCTGCCATCAAAATCCCTTTGTTCCATGTCCTTGTTCTGTTCCCTGATCTGTTGGTGTGATTAATGAGTGACGAACTCATGTCTGGCAGGGGAAAATACATACTAAAACAGACCGAGCTTGTTTTAGGACAGAAGAAATGGAGTCAAGTTTTGGACCAGCTAATGTTTTTGAGCTCTTAGTCTTAGCTGTCCCATTTGAAAAATGGGATAAGCCCTCATCACCAGGATCTGAAGAAGTCAACTCTCCCATGCCTCTTTTGAGGCAGAATTTTACTAATGTATCCCTGGCTGACCTAGAATTCCGTATGTGGATGAGACCCACCTGCCTGTGCCTTTCAAGTGCTAGGTGTTGGCATCAGGGCCTCCAAAACCCATGACGTCACATAGGCGGGCCAGGGCAACAGCCACCATATTCCCAGAAACCATTGGGCTCACCTTCCACCTTTACCTGTGGCCACCACATCACCACTCATATATGTATGTGTGTGTGTGTGTGTGTATGTGTGTATGTATGTGTGTGTGTATGTGTATATATATATATATATATAATGCGTCTCTCTGTCTCTCCCTCTCTCTCTCTCGCTCCCTCCCTTCCTCCCTTCCTCCCTCCCTCCCTCCCTCCCTCCCCCCCTTCTCTCTCCCCCCTTCTCTTTCTGCCACCACTCCGTCTCTCTCTCCCAATAAAACCTCTTACATGTGGAACTGTTTGGGCCTAGTGTGCTGTGTCCAGACGCGAGCGAGCGGCTATTCTAACACATCATTTGGTACTGTGCCACCATGCCTGGCATCTTCCTGTCATATGCTATGCATGGCTATTAACATATGCTTCTTCTGTCCCCAGTAGGATGTTGACTTTTAAAAACCATCTGCTTCTGCTGCTGCTTCTACGGGTCTGTGGTTGAACCTGAGATTCTGCCATCTGGACAAGTCCCATGTTCTCCATCCTAAGGCCACACTATGAAGAGGGAGGCTACCCCAAAATACCCAGCTCTTTGCAACCTGGGTTCCATATACAGTTCAATCACCTTCTACTTCTTTTTGTTGTCAACATCAAGCTGTCAGAAAGCCCCTCCTGCAGGAAGCCCTCCTTGACTGCTCAGGTCCGTCAGACTTAGGCCTCAATTCTCACAAGCCTTTGTGAGTCCCCCTGCCGCAAGGAAACAGGTGAGTATACCAGAGTGTGTCGCCTTCTCTGGTCAACGCGTGAGAGTTTGCTAATCTTGCGTTCTTATCACACGATGTGAGGCATGTAAGAAGTGCCCTAAAAAGGTTGTATGGATAAGGTGCTGTGCAACCAGCTTCCTTACCAACCAGGGTCCCATCGGAGGGGAATGCAGCGTCCCTGGTGACCAGGAACATAAAGACCCAGAACTGGATTCAAGTCCTTACCAGGAGGCCTCCGTACGTAACCTTGGCTCTCTGAACCTGTTGTGACCTTTCCTGTGAAATGAATTTTACAGTATATGCGTCTTACACTTCCTCTGACTGTGAGATTAAGTCACATGTCTGGCCCAGCAGCTGGCACGCTCGCTCACTGAGTACTTGTGGGGCCCTGGGCACTGCAAAGCTGTGAGAGAAATCAGGGCCTGGTTGGAAGAGGCCTTTGATCTGACAGACTAGAGTGGTTTATGACTCACACTGCCTTCTGGGGAAGCCCAGAGCACATCCTCCTCTGCTCACAGACAAGGCCTGACACAGCCGGGGACACCAGTGGATGGCATTGGGCCTTCTCATTTCTGCCTCTCCTTTAGACTAGTGTGCTTAGCTGACCCTTTTCCCAGCCTCCCCTCACCTGGCTATGAAGGGCTTTTCTTCCTCCTCTTCCCCGCCTACAACCCCCACCTGTCTTCCTATATACCTTAGCACTGTTGTCTAGGCCAAAGCTCCTCTTGATTCAATTGACAGGTTGTGGTAGAAAGAGCTAGGGAGTCAGACATGTGGACATCTGATTCTTTCTGCCCCCTACCCCACCCACCCGGGATCTGCATGTCCTCAACTTTCCCAAGCCTTGCTGCTCTTCACCTATTGCTAAATACCAAACAACTCCAAAGTTAGCGTCAATTTTTCAAACAAGCACTCACTGTGTCAGACTCCCTGAGCCCAGCAGAGCTGTGCCAGGTGGGGCCAGCTCAGGGTCGCTGGTGAGGTTCCAGTTTTCTGAATGTTTGACTGTGACTGAGAGACCTGCTTTCCCAGTGGCTCTTAGCAGGAGACCGGTGGCCCCGGCAACATGAGTCTCCTAATAAGGCAGTTGGCTTTCCCAAGAGGGAATGCCTCACTAGAAAGCCAGGATGATTAATGAGAAGCACAGCCCTTCTGGAACCTCATGTTGGAGGTGATGTGCCGTCATAATCCCTTCTGCTGTGCATTGTTGATCACACGGAGCAGCTCTGGGACACTGCGGAAGGGACTGTACTTTGGTGAAAAGATCAGGAGGCAGGATGGTTGGAACCTTCTTGAAGGCTACTATGCTATGTGCCTGCTATGTGCCCCGATCTCCAAAGTCATGGTTGAAGATCTAGTGTCTAGTGCCTCCAAATGTGACCACACTTGAAGATTAGGCTTTTAAAGGGGAGTTACGGTAAGATGAAATCATCAGGGTGATCCCCAATCCAATGTGATTACCACTCTCTTAAGAACACACAGTTGGGTATACGGGGTAAAGACAGCCACCTATGAGCATATGAGGGAAGTTTCAGAAGAAACTAACTCTGCCAATACCTTGATCTTGGGTATCTAACCTCCAGCATTGTGTGAAAATGATACCGGGATGATAGCAATTTGGATTGGTTCCTGGCATCCGGCTATAGAGCAGTTTCCCTACTCTATTTGGAAAGACTGTTTGATATCTGTGGGGGTTTCTTGAACCTCGAATCTCCAGATATAAGGGCTATCCTGGATAGGAATAAACAGTAGGTGGAGGATGAGAAACCCATGTTTAATCCAGTGAGGTTGAGCTCAGCTGCCGGAGTGGAGTCTCATTTTCTGGGATTGGGGACAAAGTAGGCGGTCTCGTTGTCCTCTGGAGCTTAATAGAGCACGGTCCTGTTAAGATTGATGTGTATGAAGAAGAGTCATTTTTAGGTGGAGGAATGAAAGGTTTGAGGTGAGACAGATGGACCCAATGAGGGAGTCCCTCGAGTTTAGCAGCTGTAGGGTTCACAAGAATTACTTTAAAAGGGCCCTGCCACTTGAGAGAGAGAGAGGTGAGGGCCAATGACCTGGAGGGGATAGAAGGACTTGGTTTCCAATGTTGATTGGTAGTGGACAGGAGACAGTGCATGACCGAGGTAGATGGTGGTCAGCAAAGTTCCATAGGAGAGAACGGAGGTGGCAAAGTAATGGGGTAAGTAGATGGTCTGGGAGGGGAGAGCATTTAGGTGAAAGACCAGGGGTTAGGACTGGATGACCATACATGAGTTCAAAGGGAGAGATGAGGAGAGGTCGCTTTGGGAGAGCTCATAACCTGAAAAGAGCCAGGGGTAGGAGTTTTACCCAATCAAGGTGAAGTTCCTGTGACAGCTTAACAAGAGTGGTTTTTAAAGAGTGATTAGTTCTTTCTACCTTACCAGAAGACTGAGGGTGGTAAGGAATGCGAAAATGCCAGGGGATATCCAGGGCCTTAGGATTTGAGAGACTTGGGAAGTAAATTCAGGACCATTGTCTGATTGGAGAGAGGCTGGGACACCAAACCAGGGGATGATCTCCTGGAGGAGGAGATCAGAGACTGTCTGAGCCCTTTTGTTAGTTGTGGGAAATGCCTCTACCTACCCTGAGAACGTGTCCACCAAGACCAGGAGGTACTTGGCACGCCTGACAGTGGGCATGTGGGTAAAGTCAAGTTGCTAGTCAGTTCCAGAAAGGAAACCTCTAGCCTGATGGGTAGGAAAAGGAGTGCTACAATACCTTGAGCTGGGGTCAGACTTCTGACAGATTTTGCAAGAAGCAGTGATAGATTTCAAGAAGCTTAAGTCCTCAGAAGTAGGCTGTAGGTGGGTCTTCACAAAAGAAGACAATGCTTGGCTGTTAGGATGAAAGAGTTGGCCCCTATATAACTAGAGACCAGCGGAGCTGATGGGTGGGTGGGAGACAGTGAGATATGTCAGCCATACCCTGTAAACAGGTGGGGACTGAGGGATGCAGGGAGAACCTGACTGCTGCGAGTGTCCACTTTGCTATGTTAATGGGCACCTCAGCTGCTTGTCCTGGGTTTGACACGTAACAGTCAGACTGCTGTCAATCTTCAGTAGGTCAGTCACACTGCCTGTCCAGCACTGCCCTAGGGAGGATGTGTTGTAGAAGATACCCAGCAGCTGTAGTCACCAATGGTCACACTGACGTTTGCGAAGCACTAGTCCCTAAGTATATTGAAGGGTAGTTTATCTCTCCCAGTGATCTCATAAGGTACCACCATCATTTTCACATTGCCCATGAAGAAACTGAGGCACAGAGAAGGTGCATGGCTCTCCCCAAAGCCACTCTATTGGTGCAGAATAGAGGCAGGATTTGGCTGACCCATGTAGCCTGACTCCAGAGCGATGGGCCCTTCTACTTTGGTGAGAGCTCTCCACAGCATTAATAAACACAGCTACCACTCCTCCTAGGATTCTGGGGCCTCTTAGGAAGGGCCTATAAGATTTAGGATCTAAAAAATCTCCTTCATAGCATATGCAATTAAAAGCCCTAAGGGCTGTGAACATGTCATATTATGGAGTATATAATGCATAAGATATGTAAGGTATCAACAAACAGCCAGGAAAACGGTAGAAAATGTCTCCTCTGCTACCTCTGCCCATTTCTGTACTGCTTCGTGTCATTGGCTTGAGTTGCTGAGTAGGACTGGCCTTAGGCAGGCCTTTTTCTGGCCACTGTCCTGGCTACAGTGAGAGTTCTTAGGTAGCTTTTGCTTCTTATACCCTCACCCCACCCTCACCCCACTTAGAATATAGGTGATTCCACTAGGTTCCACCCAGGGACCTGGCAATGGCTTACATCATATCTCTTGCCATTACCTGCCACTGCCACATGTGGGAAGCCTAGAAAAGGACTGCTTGCCATCCCAGTTCCACCCCCCCCCTCTCTCCCTGTGTGTGTGTTCTCACATGTTCCTGGTTGGTCTTTCTCTCCCCATTTCTGTCCTTCTCTGTGCCCCATTCTCTTCTCTGCCCCCATGGCTCTGCTTCCATCTGTCTGTCTGTCTACATGTTCACCCATCTGCCTCTACCCCTTCTCCAGGTCCTTACTCCCCTCCCTTCCCCCAAATGAATCCCCTTATACCATCTGTTGCATTGCGTGATTTCTCTGGGGATACCTTGGCATGGGCCCCTTAGGCAGCTCCTCCCTGCATTATACTTCATAAAAACCTCCTTCCATTCTTGGCTGTTCTCTAGAGAGAGGCACCTGGCTCTGGACTGGTTGCAGCGTTTGCAAAGAGCTCCTGAAACTAATTTATTTCCCCCCATTTCACTCTCAGGTTCATTTTCTTCTTAGGACGTCATGACCTAGTCTTAGGAAAGTTTCTGTGTTAGATTTCCCTAGCTAAGACAAAATCCCCAGGATAGACAACCTAAGAGGAGGACAGGTCTCTTGGCTCACAGTTTCAGAGGCTCCTGCCCTGGTTGGTTAGCTCTCTCATTGTGTAGATTATCTCTGGGCTGTGACAAAATGCCTGACAAAAGTAACTTAGTGGGAAAAGGTTATTCTGACTCACAGTTTGAGGAGACAGTCTACTATGGCAAAGAAATCATGGAGTCGGGAACACAGGGTCACTGATTACTTGGCATCCATAGTCAGGCAACAGAGAAAGATGAGTGTGGATGGTCTCCTTTTTATTCAGTCCGGGACCACAGCCTGTGCAATGGTGCCACCCACGATGTTGACTCATATTAGCTTAAACTAGAGCACCCCCTCAGACATGCCCAGAGCTTGTTTTTAATGGTGATATTCAATCCCACCACACTGACAATCAAGATTAGCCATTACGGTCACTTTGGGCCTATGGTGGGGACACACATTATGGTGTTAATGGCAAGAAGCATTCACATCAATGGAAGTCGGGGAAGAAAAGAGAAAAGAAGAAGCAGGCAACCTAATACAGCCCTCACGGAGATGTTCGTGATTCGGACTCCCACTTCAGCAGGCCCTTGTTTTCCAGGTTCCATTTCTTCCCAATAGCACCACAGATAGGCAACTAAGTCCTTGGCCTCAGGGTCTCTGGGAACATCTCAGATACAAACTGTAGCAACCCCAGGAGAACCGACCCTGGTAGATATCAGGAAGTGTTCCTGTCCTGGAGACAGGCCACTGGGGGCCTGGCAGGGCCTTGCTAGAGCATCAGGGCTCTGCTATAGGCCTCAGTTTCCCCACATATAGAATAGAAGAGCTGGATAGATGACTTGGAAAGTCCCTCTCAGTTTGAATTTTACGTACAATGTGGCATCCATCCATTACGGTTACTCTTGCATTCCTCAACATAACCACCATACCTCTAATTCTCACCGTGGTTCAGAAACGCTTCTGAGTGCGGCTTGGGGGCTGCGGGAAGTTTAAAACAGATGCAGAAACTCCTTGCTGGCTCTGTCTCTGATAGGAAAGGTTTACTCCCCTACCTTGTAGGACTTCCAAGGTTAGGTTTGAACGGTCTTACACCTTCACATGGGTCTCACCCTTGAACCGTCTGCTCTGAGGTCACTCACGATGCCCCGTGAAGGTAGATCTACATCCAGAGCCCTTGTTAGCCATTGTGTGAGTAGGATACTGTGGAAGTGCCAATCAAACCTTCAGATGACTGTAGCCCCTGCTTACAGTTGACTGCAGCCCCAGGATACATCAGGATCCAGGAGCACTCTGCTAAACTGCTCCTGTGTTCCTGGCTTGCAGACGCTGTGTGGAGCGGTAGGCGTCTGTTACCTTACGCTGTTTAGATTTGGTGACGTTTGTTGCCGGGTGGAAAGCCCAGGAGCTTGGGAGTTGCTGAGTTGACTGTTACATACTGAAGTGGAGTTCTTCAGTAGCCAGGAAACAACTGTTCCGTCCACGCCCTTTCACATTGACAAGGGATGGTAGAAGCCACCCTGTAGGAAAAGGACACAGGTGGCAGCAGGTCAGATGATTCCTGGTGACAGGAGGAAAGCGTGACTTATAGGGATGAGACAGGATAGTACAGATCATCTGTTAGTTATCTTCAGACGCATCAGTGTTCTCCAGGGAGAGAAACAAAACCATAGGCTAGGATTATGTAAGCGAGGAGGTGCTGAGGGTTGGAGGAGAGGGAAAGGTGTGGCGGACTCGGTTTCCTTCTCATTACTTGTACAGGACTCGGCACAGAAGAAATCTGAAGGAACAAGTGTCCGCTGAAACGGATTCTCTGACAGTGACTTTGAAGTCTCAGCCGCATCCCTCCTTCTAAGGGCGGTCTCCGGAGAGCGGCTGGGCCATCATTGCTTCAGTCTCCGTACCTAGAAGGTGGGGACTGAGTGAGGTACCACCCGTCGTGAGGTGCCACCCATTATGGGATGGCACAGAAGATGCTCGAGCAACATCATTGCTGCTTTCCCAAGCACCACCACCGCCATATTCTACCAGGCTGTACAATGTCCTTGAAGTCAGAAAAAAAAAAAAAAAAACTGGACTGGACAAATTTTCCATTTTTGTACTTCAATAAATTGACTTAAACTAATCATTAAGGACTTGATTTTCCTCTCTTAAAAATGGAAGAAGAGATTTTATGAGGTCAGGTTTACTTTTTTTTTTTTTTTTTTTTTTTTTTTTTTTTTTTTTTTTTTTTTTTGAAGCAATTTGGCAAGGTTTTCTATTTCCAAATTTGTAAATGGCAGAGCGGGCAATTACAAAGGAAAGAGAAGCTGGACCAAGAAAGACAAGCTGGGTTGGTGGCTCTGTAAATTGCTCTGTTCCTGTCAGCCCCAAATGCGGATGCTTTATGTGTTCAGTGAACGCTGCTACCTGAAGTCTTTTCTTACAGGGCAGGTGTGAGGCCTACAGGAAGCAGCTGAGGGGGAAGCATTTTGCGCTCTGTAGTGTGCTCACCAAGGCCCAGCGGGGTGGGAGCAGCCTGTGTCTCGATGAGAACGCTGGGTGCCTGTACACTGTGGGAGAAAAGGTCTCAGAACTTCTGGAAGAGTGTTCTAGAAAGCCCAAGGCAGCCTCATGTGATCCTTTTGGTCCTGGCTTTTGCAGTCTGTCCTAATAAAACCAGGACATGTCACCCATGCTCTGGACTGGAGGCAAAGCAGAAACACATCAGCTGCCCAGCCCTGACAAGAAACAGGCAGGGAAGAGCACACTATTCCTGCTCATCTGGAAGAGATCTTTTCTCCACACTTCCACAGGCTAACACAAGGAACCAGATTCCCAGAGGTCAACTGAGGAGGGACAGGGACGGATTCAGGACTTCTGAATTTGGACTTCAGTTCCGTCCCATTTTAGATACGGAGGTTGCTCATTAATATCCTGGTTTGCCTTGTTCATAAGTACAGACTTATTAACCTGATCCTGTGTAGTGATTTATTAGTACTGCCCCTTCCAAACAATGCCCTTGTGTGAATAAAAACATTGGAAGATCGTTTTGTGGATTTAGTACTCGCTCTGACTTCTTTGAAGCTCATTTCCATGCCAGAGGAACGGGAATCTTTGTCTGCAGACTGCAGGGTTGTGGTTGATAGTCGTACGTGGCTAACACGAAGGTTTTTAAATAGGTACTCAGATATTAGCCTTGCTCTAGCTTAAGCTTTCGCCTTGTTTTCTCCAGAGTATGAAAACACAAGTCTAACCTGGTCATGTGGACTCCAGTCCAGAGGGGAACGCACCACTGGCCTGGCATATTAAAGCAGATCTCTGCGCTCTCACCTAGTGCTCTCAAAGGAATGGTTCTGGGCATGGGTTTGGGGCTGCATGTGACAGCTTCCTGACGAACCTGAGGATCCTGACCCGGGACCACGCTTTGGGAACCACTACTCTAGCTTCCCTATTTCTGTTAGTTATCTGTTAGTTATCTTCAGACGTATAACTAGGGGCAGCCATTCTTCCTCTTTCATTTCTTCATTTCAGTCACTGACTAGTTATCCAAACTGCAAATGGTGAACACTTGGAAAAGCTTTGAGGTGACATTGAAATAATTTACTCCATGTGCTTCAGAAGGCTGAGTATGCACTAAAATAGCCATGAAAAGTCAGATAGGAAGTGTATACTGCTTACTATAAATGTGAGTTTAATCTTCAGCATAATCCCAGGACATCAGTGTGATAACTACCACCCTCTCCAGATATAGAAAAGGAAAGCCACAGACAGTAGAGTCAAGCTCAGACCTGACAGTCAGGCTCTAGTGCCCACTGTGCTTCCCTCCCTCGATGCATCCAGCTGATCGTTTTCCTTGTATTGACATGGGTTAGAAAGGCTAAATGAGACAAGCTAGAAAGAAATCTACCTGCAACAATGTGCCCCATTTTCCATTCATTTAGCTGTCAGATTTCATTTACAGACCTTGATTGGAAGGTCTGTGCTGTTCCTAGCATCCAGATAGAGACATGGGCACGAGGCCCACAGTATCGTCTCACCTGTACCCCCTCCGACCAGTGCCAAGCTGCCTTCTGCTCCCTGCTTTGTGTCCTATCTCTGTCCCCTCTCCTGCCTGAAAGGTGCCCTGCCACAGCTCTATGGGAAGGATGTCTTCCTAAATTCTGCTTTGAGGTTCTGCTGGCATGGCTTCTCCCAGGCAGTTGCCTCATCCTCTGTGATCCCTAGGACCATCCAGCTTGGGCAGTGTGTATCAGTGTGTACCCAGTGCTCCAGGCCATGCCTGTCCTCTCCCCCTTATCTCTCAATAATACACAGCCTAGGGGCAGGACCTCATCTGTGTTTGCCTTGGACCTGCAATGCCTAGTATAGGACTGGCTCATCACAAAGGCTCAGTGATTAAGCCGACTGGTTTCACAAATGAAATATAGTTTTGTAAAGAATCTTGTGATTTGACATAGTTTTTCTAGAACATATGGTCTGCTGGTCAGAAGGATCCTTTCCCACCACGCCTATAGTAAATGGCTCCAAAGAGTTTGGCTTCTGGGCTCCTTTTGGGCTCATTCTTCTGTCCAGAGGAAACTTACAGGGCCCCCAAAGGCTCTTATTTCCCATGAAAACTTCTCATCCTGATCAGATCCATCCACCATCCCAGTTGGTCTGTCTGGGACATAGCCTGCAGAGGTGAGTGGCAGGCGATCCCCTAAATCCATTGTCTAGCTCTGGGCTTGTTCTTCGGGCCAAGGGAGCTTTGAGGGACCCCAAAAGCATCCTGCTTCTCTGTGGAAACCTTTAGGGGGCCCAAGACTAACCAGCTTGGATCTCTGCTCCATCAATCCCATCAAAGTAGAATCTTCCCACCATCCCAGTTGGGTCTGACTAGGACACAGCCTGCAGAATGGGGTCTATCCCCAGACACAACCTATAGAGTGGGATCTGCTTGAGGCACAGCTAGCAGAGTCTGGTACTCTGCCATCCATTGTCTGGCTCATACTCCCACCCCCAACACACACACACACCTCCCTGAGAAGTCCTACTGCCATCAAGATCCAAGGCTAGGGGAAGCTAGATGCCTCAAAGACAGTGTAAGAACACAATCAAGACCCAGGGCAATATAGCATCATCAAAGCCCAGCTATTCTACTACAACAACAAATCCTGGAATGAAACTGAAGCATAAGAAGAGGATCTTAAATCCAGTCTTATAAAGATGATAGAGGCCTTTAAAGAGGACATAAATAAATTCCATAAGGAAAATGCATTCAAAAATGTAGAGGCATTTAAAGAGAAGTAAATAAATATAAAGAAATAGAGGTTAATACAATCAAACAGGTAAAGGATATGGATAAAGCTGTCCAAGAACTGAAAAGGGAAATAGAAGCATAAAAAAAAAAAAAAA
>JADRCD010129268.1:14452-30797 GCA_019843815.1 Montemys delectorum | reverse complement strand
TCTCTCTCTCTCTCTCTCTCTCTCTCTCTCTCTCTCTCTCTCTCTCTCTCCTCTCTCCTTTTTTTCTTTTTTTTTTTTTTGAGATAGGGTTTCTCTGTGTAGCCCTGGCTGTCCTGGAACTCACTCTGTAGACCTGGCTGGCCTCCAACTCAGAAATCTGCCTCCCTCTTCCTCCCAAGTGCTGAGATTAAAGGCATGTGCCACCACTTCCTGGCCATATTATTTCTTTATAAATGAAAGCACCAAGAGTTTGGGTTGTTTACTTGTTAATATTTCATAACATTTTCTTTTCATTGTAGACTTAGATGTATAATACAAATGATGAAGATACAATGACTATTCAAAGTTTTATTTCATATTTGTATTTTTGTAATTAGTTCTTTTTTTAAAACTTATATGATAATATGATAAGAAATATGACTAAATATAGAAGTTTTATTACTTATAATTATATCTAGGACATGTGCAATTATAGGTTAGTTCACTGAGCAGGATATTATACAAATATTTAAATTAGAAGTGAATATGCTTGTTTTATCTACAATTTAAATTTAATTAAGGGAAAATTAATATGACCTGATCACTTAATTATTTGTTTCCACTACTAATCAAGGCACACCAACTATTTTGTAACTACAATTAACTTTACAGTTCTAATAGTTTAGCATATTAATTTTTTACTCATACTTTTGGTAAGATTAAAAGCCCATGTCTTTCCACTGTATTTCTTATGTTCTAGCTTTTTGCATGCTTCAACATTTAATAATGTGGATATCTCAGAAAGAGACTTAAACTAGCTATTTAAGAACAAGTAACAATGTAGAAATTTTTTTATGTCTTTTGTGATCTTCGTGACATAATTTTCACTTATAGATCTATAGCAAGTCAAATGACCACTATCTAAATGCCAGGAAGAAGTTTAACATGTATGGAGAAATTTTTCCCACAATTATACTGCTTAATTTTTCATTCCAGGATTGTATCTTAAGAAGAAGAGTATGTTCTACCACATACTTTCTAGAACAAATTAAAATTTGTATGTTTTATTGACATTGTGACCCCTTCTAGGAAATACTAGGCACTCTCAATTCACAGTATTATATTCATGAAAAGATATTTGAATTGAATTTTTGGATATTTCAAGATTTTGGGCTAATATCCACTTATCAGTGAGTACATACCATGTGTGTTCTTTTGTGTCTGGGTTACCTCACTCAAGATGATATTTCCTAGTTCTACCCATTTCCCTAAGAATTTCATGAAGTCATTATTTTTAATAGCTGTGTAGTGCTCCATTGTATAAATGTACCACAGTTTCTATATCCATTCCTCTGTTGAAGAATATCTGAATTGTTTCCAGCTTCTGGCTAATATAAGTGAGACTGCTATGAACATAGTGGAACATATTTCCTTTTTATATGTTAGAGCATCTTTTGGGTATATGCGTAGAATGCTATAGCTGAAAACTCAGGTAGTACAATATCCAATTTTCTGAGGAATCACCAGACTGATTTCCAGAGTGGTTGTATCAGCTTGCAATCCCACCAGCAATGAAGGAGTGTTCCTCTTTCTCAACATCATTGTCAACATCTGCTGGCACCTGAGTCTTGATCTTAGATATTCTACCTGGTATGAGGTAGATCTAAGGGTTGTTTTGATTTGTATTTCCCTGATGATTAAGAATGTTGAACATTCCTTTAGGACCTTCTCAGCCATTCAATATCCCTCACTTGAGAATTCTTTGTTTAGCTCTGTACCCTATATTTTAATAGGATCATGTGGTTCTCTGGAGTCTAACTTCTTGAGTTCTTTGAATATATTGGATATTAACCCTCTATTGGATATAGGGTTAGTAAAGATCTTTTCCAAATCAGTTTGTTGCTGTTTTGTCCTATTGATAGTATCCTTTGCCTTACAGAAACTTTGTAATTTTATGAGGTTCCATTTGTCTATTTTTGATCTTAGAGCATAAACCATTGGTGATCTGTTCAGGAAATTTTACCCTGTGTCCATGTGTTAGAGGATCTTCCCCTACTTTCTCTTCTATTACTTTCAGTGTATCTGGTTTTATGTGGAAGTCCTTGATATACTGAGACTTGTGCTTTTTACAAGGAGATAAAAAATGGATCGATGTGCATTCTACTACATGCTGACAACCAGTTGTTTTGGATCTTCAATTCTGTTCCATTGATCTCCCTGCCTGTCACTGTACCAATATCATGCAGTTTTTATCACAATTGCTCTGTAAAACAGCTTAAGGTCAGGGATGGCTACAAATTTGTTTGAATTAATTTTATATTCAGGCACATTGCTAAAGTTGTTCACCAGGTCTAGGAGTTCTCTGGTGAAATTATTGGGGTCACTTAAGTATACTATCATATCATCTGCAAATAGTGATATTTTGACTTCTTCCTTTCCATTTTTTTTATCCCTTTGACCTTCTTCTGTTGTCCATTTGCTCTGGCTAGGACTTCGAGTACTGTATTGAGAGAGTGGATAGCCTTGTCTAGTCTTTGATTTTAATGGGATTGCTTCAAGTTTCTCTCAATTTTGTTTGATGTTTGTCTACTGATTTGCTGTATATTGCTTTTACTATGTTTAGGTATAGGACTTGAATTCCTGATCTTTCCAAGACTTTTACCATGTAGGGCTGTAGGGATGTAGGGGTGTTTAATTTTGTCAAATGCCTTTCAGCAGATAATGAGATGATTGTGTGTATTTTTTCTTTGATATTGAAAAAAATCAAAATATTGGCTTACACTGATGGATTTCTATAGTGAACCATCCAGAACACATGAAGTTCATGAAGAAGGAAGACCAAAGTGTGGATGCTTCAGTTCTTCTTAGAATGAGGAACAAAATACTCAAGGGAGGAAAAATGGAGACAAAGTGTGGAACAGAGACTGAAGGAAAGGCGACCCCAGGACTGCTCCACCTGAGGATCCATCCCATATACAGTCACCAAATTATTGTTCATGCCAAGAAGTGTATGCTGACAGGAGCCTGATATAGCTGCCTTCTGAGAGATTCTGCCAGAGTCTGACAAATACAGAGGCAGATGCTCACAGACAACTTTTGGACTGAGCAAGGGGTCCCCAATAATGGATTTAGGAAAGGACTGAAGGAGCTGAAGGTGTTTGCAACCCCATAGGAAGAACAGCAGTATCAACCAACCCTACCCACAAGAACTTCCAAGGGCTAAACCACCAACCAAAGAGTACACATGGCGGAGCCCATGGCTCCAGAGGCATATGTAGCAGAGGATGGCCTTGATGGTCATCAATGGGAGGAGTGGCCGTTGGTCATGGGAAGGTTTGATGCCCCAGTGTAGGGGAATGTGAGGGCAGGGAGGCAGGAATGGGATGGGGGGTTGAGGAACAACCTCATAAAGCAGCAAGAGGGGGGGATGGGATAAGGGATTTTTTGGGGGGAAGCCAGAAAAGAGGATAACATTTAAAATGTAAATAAATAATATATCCAATAAAAATAAAGGACCAAAAAAAATGTTATATGTCTCCATGCCTGGGGGACAGAGAAACATCCATCATACAGAATGTCCTGCTCACTGTTCTTTCCAAGAGAAATTCTACTGAGTCCACTGACATTAAAAGCTGTTTTCTTTGAAAAAAAGAAAAAAGAAAAGATATTTGTAAGTTTTCTTAACTTGCTTAGGAATATGATACAATTATTGTCAAACCAAATGGGAGCATTCTATTTGAAAATATGAAAGAGATATCAGACATTATCAGTCTTGATTATGTCAATGTGTCAGGAGGTGAGACTATAACATTTGTTATTGCTCAATTTTATTTATGTTTCAAAAGCAAAGATCTTCCCTCCCATCTTTATGCAGGATATTTGAGATTTTAATTATTCTCTCAAACAAACGTTAAAAAAAATTGTAGTCTTACCATAAAAACAAAATACTTGTGTGTCATCTGATTTATTTTCCCACCATTTTTCTACTAAGTTATTTTTAAGAGATATATTTTCATTTCAATTTCCCACCCTGCCTTCTGTTTATTTGCATTACTTCTTAGGCAATCTGTCAACACCACATGAATCTCTTTCCAGGCTTGATTACAACAGTGAAAGAATAATTCATTGTCTAGCCCCACCACACCCTTATTACTACCTCTTACTATCACAATCCATTTTTGTTTTGATAAAAACATATGTTGAACTGAGTAGTTATAAACAACAACATCTTGGCATTCCCTGTTCCCTCTTCTAGAAATTCTGTTATAGAAGTTTCAGTAGATATAGTACTTTTTGTAAACTCTTTGCTGTTATATGTCTATATGTTTATTTAAGAAGGCAGATTTGTCCTTTAAGATTCTCTAATAATTACAAATAACTCATTTGTCATGTTAGTACTATCAGTTTCACACTACATATTAATTACCATCACCTTATTTATTTATAAAACTTCCACGGCCACATGAAAGGTAGAAAATTGTGCTCATATAATTCCAAATTATATGTTCTCTTTACATAAATCATAGATTGATTCAATCTTAATAGGCCTCAAATTTTAGTTCCTTCCCTGATCTACTAAAATTTAGATTCTCATCAAATATCATCTAACTCAGACATTTATGTGACTAAATAAACAACTCAACTACAGACATACCTATAAACTGAACAAATTATACACTGAGAAATATAACACTGAGAAATATTGTGAGTAGAAATTATCACTGTTAGTTGGAGGAGGGGAGGTGGGTATGAGGAAATGAATAATGGTAAGCAAATACATCTAAAACACCTAAAAGGCCAACATTAAATTTTAAAGCTTGAGAATAATCTTTTATTCTCTGTTGTAGTTATGTTGGAATGGATCCCAGTATATCCAGCAGCTCATACATCAGGTTTCAGGAACTTGCTTAAACACTGAATGGCTGTGGTTGTCCTAGGATATAATTATACTCTCGTGATTCTATTGATCTGAAGTCTCAGGGCCAGCTATTCATAGAGGCTATGCTGGCTTTTTGAGCAGTTAGAACCCTTTGCCATAGTCCCTCAGTTGTACCTCTACTGATCTACACTCTACTGAACCACCCAGTTGGTGCCCATCCTCACAATGAAAGAGAGTTTCCACAATTGAATTCCCTGACTCACATGTCAATCTCTTCAAGATTCCATCATAGAGATGCATTAAAAATAACACTTTACCTTAGTTTCCCAGCATTCAGTGAAAGCCAAAGTAAAGGATCATGCTCATGTCTTATCTTACACATCCAAAATCATGAAATTTATATTCTAAACCTGACTTTGATGTATATGCTAAATTTAAAGAGGGTTTGAGAGTAGAAGAAAATGTAGAAACTGATGTTTTTCTTCTAATGGAGGTAGCTTGATCTTAGTCCCGATATGTGACAGAGTCAGAAACAAACATTACCACTATATCATTAATTAATAGAGAATTTTAAACATAATGGGATATTTTTGTGAGCTCTTTTGAAATATAGAGTGGTATTTTGTTCTTGGAATTTATACAGTCACCAGTAGTCAAGAATTCCAAGCTCTATCACAATGTTTCCATTGCCTTTAGTGTTTCTATTGTTTTATTTTGATGTTATTTTAGTTGTACTATTTCACATTTTAGCTTTAGAGATTTTAAATCGTATAACTGAAGTGGGTTTGAGTGAGAGTTTTTCAGGGGGAGACAGATAAAGACTTGAGGGGGAACTAAGAAGTTGTACTTGGAGAAAAAAATGTGCTAGAAAGTACATGTCAGGGCAAGGCAGAGGCATAGAAGCATGAGTCCTGAGGTTGTGCTGGCTACTGCATCAGCCTGTGTGTTTCCAAGCCTGAGAAAAAGAGCTGAGTGTATGCCAGACAGCAAGGTTCAACGTTTAAATGGAGAAAGCACTATGTGTTCTAAAATACTCTTTAAGATGATGTAACTGGGGGTCAATATGCGGAGTGGCAAGCCTATGTGGATTTACTTGTAGTTTATTCTCTTTTATAAAGACTGAGCAAAGGAAAAGAATAAACTGAAAGGAAACCTTGTGGCTTGCTTACAACTCTCTTGCTAAATATATGTTTGTAACTTTTATCAAATTCTGCTCATTTAAGGCAGTACTGTACCTGACATATATCCATGAACAAAAGAGATGCCTTTCTTTGAAAAGGAAATGTTTCTTGTCTAAAGTAATAAATATTATATTTCCCACCCTATCAAATACCTGCAATTTACTTTACTCCCCAAAATTTATATTTCAGAATAATTCTTAATTTTATATTTCTGGTTGAGAGCTTAACCTTGAATGGCTGAGCCGTCTTTCCTGGCCAATCCTTAACTTTGGATATACATTTGTTCTTTACTAAAAGTATATCTCACCACACTTTGAATTTTGCAATTTCCATTTTAATTAATTTGCTTGTGAACTAATCCAGGTGACATTTTATTTTCCTATTTAAGCACTCATATGAATCACAAATAAACAAAATGGATTATACTAGGATATTTTTAGATTGCACAAATCAGAACACACACAAGTTTTGTCAGATAATAAGGATATAGGAAAACAGAATGCAAAAATAGGGCATATCTTCTAACACAGGTGACACTTTAAAGAAGTCACAGATGTTATTCGAATCCAAAACAGCTCTCTTTCTGTGTACAAACACATCTATAGGTGTCTAGCTGGGTGATCTGTCTTCTTGCTTCCTGACTGAACGAGCAGAACACACTGTTCCCAGTTCATCTACCTTCCTGTTGCTATGGTAACTTAGAAGTTCTTTCTCTTTGCTTCTTTGATTTTCCTTCTCACGCAGTCACTGGCTCTGTACCTCTGCCTCTTCTTGTGTGCCTCATCACTTTGCTGCAGCCCAACATCCCTTACATTTATATCTCATAGCCTTGGCATCCCATTCTCTCTCATCCTCCCTAGACCAACGTTGTCAGGATGCTAAAGTGCTTTTTGGTAGAGCTGTTTATTATCTGTGGCCTTAGGAAGTAGCCTTGCTTGCAAATATTTATTTATAATTTGTTTCTGTTTGGTTCAGGTTTGCTCGATGGTATAATAGTCTATAAGATTACTGAAAATCTTAGATGCCTTTCAGGCTTCAGGTTATGTACAGAAAATTCAGAAGTAAGAAACGTATTCTTAAGTCCCAATCATTATAATGAACTTAAAATGCAAAGGAAAAATTATGTTTATTTTCAGTTTCTTTTTACTTAATCCTAGCTAGTTGATTTATTTTTATAAGTTGTACTAAAGTATTATATTCTAATATTTTAATTTTACTTACCTTAATGAATCCTATTCCTCTGTAAGATAATTAACAAACAAAAACATAAAAGGCCAGGGGTAGATCTTGTTGAGAGAAACTCAGCAGCAGGAAGAGAATTAAGAGTATGTAGAAAGGGGTAAATACAGTCAAAATGTACTGTTAATGTGCATGTGATTATCATGATGCAATATATTACTGTTTTTAAATATATGAATTATAGTAATTTGTAAAATAAGGATTTAGAGATTTATTTGATGTGTATGTATACATTTGTATGCACATGTACATGCCAGTAGGTGTGCTTATGAGCATATTAATAAAGTGCATTGGATCCTATAGAGCTGGGTTATAGGAATTATTATTATTAATATTATTATTATTATTATGCTTTAAGTGTAGATGGTTAGAACCAATCTCAATATCTCTGCAAGAAGAGCAAGTACTCTTAATAACTGACTACCTCTCTATCCCTTGAAAAATTCATACATAGAAATAACAATTTATAGACTAGACCAATAGTATTTAAAAATGTTTGAGTGTCCCAGGGACCCAACCACCAATCAAGGACTATACAGGTTGGGATTGAATGTACTGGAAGCAGGTATATAGTAGAGGATTGCAAATTTGATCATCAATAGGAGTAAAGGACCTCGGCCTTGTGAAGGTTTTGTGCCCCAGTGTAGGGGAATGCCAGGGCCAATAAGTGGGAGAGGGTGGGGTGGCAGGCATGGGGAAGGGGGAGGCAAAAGGGGTTTGTTCTTGCTTTTGTTTGTTTGTTTGTTTGTTTGTTTGTTTTGGAAGGGAAACTGGGAAAGGGAAAATGTACATGTAAATAAAGAAAATACCTAATTAAAAAAAAATAAAATACAACAAAGGAGAAAAAAAATGTTTGAGTGTGTGTAAGTCTGTGTGCATGTGTGTCTGTGTGTGTGATAACGATTAGTGAAAATGGCCATGAATTTGAAAAACAGCAAGGAGGGATATGGGAGAACTTGGAGGGAGAAAGTGGGAAAAAGGAATTAAAATAATGATCTTATAATCTCAATAATTAAAAAATATAAATATTTTAAATTATTATTATTATTATTCTGTAGTATGCTATTTTTGTTATTACTGTATTGAGATTAATACTCATGCCTGTGGAATGCTAAAGAATTTCAATATATGTCTCCTATAGAATAATTACCTAAGAGAAATGATAGTATAGAAACATTTCCAGGACACATGAAAAATCTAAATTTTGCCATAGTTACTACCTAAATTATATATCATCCCTATGTCTTAGTATGAACATTTAATTTTATAAAGACATTTATTTCCACATTCATACAATGATTGTTAATTTGCAAGAGCTGGCATATTCTACAGTAACATTGTTCTTGATTATCCAGTGACTGTCATGCTTCAAGAATGTATTATATAACTAGGTTTCACCAGTTATAGATTGCATAACTGCAAGTGCCAGCCCCATTTTTAAAAGAAGTTCTGCAATCTGCTGTGTCTTTCATTCAAGATGATTGGGGATTACAGACAATTCATTTAATATCATATCTAGTGGCTTCTTGAATGTGTCTCTGTGGGATTTAACAACTTTCTCTTCTCAAAACCAGGAGTAAACATTTTGATTTTTTTCTTGCCTTTCTTTTTCTATTTCAAGGTTTTAGATATCAACAGCATCTCTTGTCTCTTTGAAGTTGTAGGTTAATTTATTCTGTTTTTATCTCCTGTCTAACTCTCAGGAATCTTGGATAGTATTACAAGATCCACCTCTTCTTCTGGTATGTGTGGTGCAGTATTTCCGTGTATGCATTCTATGTTTACACAATAGTACACCCTGCCAAATCTTGTCTGCTCTCATCTCTCTCTTCTGCAATAACAAATGCTTATTTGGAACTTCTTGGTTTCTCTTAAGTTATTTGCATTTCCCCTTTTCCCTTGTCAAGCTAAAATAATCTTAAAAACTCATACCACCTCAAATTTAAATATTATTCATGTAAATCATTTAATGAATGAAAATAACACTATGAATAAATCAGATTTATACCAATTATCCTATTGACACCAAGACATTCATACTTATGTAAAATTCTATACTAGTTCAAATATATTGATGAGTACTATCATTAACTTACCAAATGACTATTAATGTACCAGCACCTAGCATTGCAAATAGTTAGAATTTTGCTTAATCCTGGTATTTAATAAGTTTCACTCAAACTAAACTTATCATTTAATTCATATGATATATAATTTGTTGATATAAACATTAAATTTATGGACTTCAGGTATAAAGCAAATAAAAAAATAAAATCAAATGCCACCCCATATACTTAGTTAACTATTCTATACTTACTTAATTTGTTATGTAAGAGGACATGAATTAGAAACTTTAGGGGATAGCAGTTCTCTACAGAAAGAAGAAAACAATGGTGTGAGAACCATTACTGATGTCAGGTGTTAAATCGGCCTGGATGCACACAGTGCATCGTGGCACTTATGTCTTTATTCATTTCTTACTTTTTGGGGACTCACTTTAAAGGCAAAGTTTGGAAACACATAGATTTGAACAATAATCCTCAATAAAACACAGGCACTTGAGGAAATGTTTCCTTGCACCAGCCAGTTTTACAAAGTAAGTAGACACTTAAGAAAAGAATGTAAGGTCTACATAAACACTACAACTGACATTTCTGTTAAATCAAAACTTCAATCAAGAAAATGAGCACAGAAAATTGGATGCTACTTTGTATTGATGTTCAGCAAACTTTGTTCCAATGTCACTTAACATGACTCTTCTCATGTAGAAAATAATTATGTTTGCATCAGTTACTTTATGCCAAAGTTGTTATGGATTTTAAATGTAGAAATAGCATTGTTCTTGTTTCAACATCATCTTGTTCTTTAGTATGTTTATTTGTCTGAGTGTACGTATGTATATGTATGTATGTGTTTCTAAGCTTCTCATACAATGCAACTATTTAGTAACAGAAGCAAAAACTACATTGTAGACTTCTGTTTCATTTTAGATACAGTATAAAAATGGAGGAGATATTAGTATCAAAATATATGGATCAGTTAAAATGTCCTATGTGTTCAACCTCTTTCCAACTACTAAAATAAAATAAAATTAAATAAACAAACCACCAAACAAATCAAAAGCCACCAGTCCCATGAGCCCTATTCAGATAAAAGTCAAAGAGCACTTCTGTGGAAGATTTAGCTACCTGGAGTTTCTCTGATAATGACATTGCATAGCATGAAGACTTCTCTACAATAGCTATGAGACTTAAAACACCATCAAAACCTATAGCGACTAATAAGCAAGCCAGGTAATTTTCTCAGCCAGTTTCTTTTTACTGACACTGCAATTTGCAGTTACAAAGAAAGAATAAATTATTTTATTATTTATCTTAAAAAGTAATCTTATAAAAATCTTGAACATCAGAAGTCTAAACTCATACATAAAAAACAGTCAGCTTTACTTTAAACCCTCAGGGATTTAACTCATTTAATTCTACTCATTAAGAATTTGTTTTTATTTGCAGGGCAATGGTGTTGCACACCTTTAATCCCAGCACTTGGGAGGCAGAGGCAGGAAGATTTCTGAGTTCACAGCCAGCCTGGTCTACAGAGTGAGTTCCAAGACAGCCAGGGCTACACAGAGAAATTGTCTCTGAAAAAAAAAAAAGGATTTTTTTATTAAATCATATTGGCAAGCTGAGGGCAAAAGTGTAAATAAACTTCATGTTGACCACCAGCACAGCTACAGAGAGACTCCTGTCAGCCAGTGCTATTGTGCCTGCCACAGTTCATGTTCTCTGACTTTAAGAAATCTGTAGCTCAGCTATTAAGAGTGTGCCTTTCTAAACTTCCAATGATTTTGGAAGTATCTTTAGCAATAATTCCATCTAGTCAATTTCTGGATAGGAACAAAGAGCAAGGACTACATCTTGTATTGTATAGGGGACTAGGAGATCTCAGTGGCCTACCATGCCAAGAGGGCTAATGCATTACTGTGGTTGGGCTTCTTATTAGTTAGCCTCTGGTGTAAAGTACAAGCATTGTTGCCCTGTTGTAGAATAACTTCATTGTAACTGTGTATGTGTGTATTTGTGTGTTCATGTGTGTGTGTGTGTGTGTGAGAGAGAGAGAGAGAGAGCGAGAGAGAGAGAGAGAGAGAGAGAGAGAGAGAGAGAGAGAGAGAGACAGACAGACAGACAGACAGACAGACAAAGACAGAACCAGAGACAAAGAAGTACACACAGAGTGAGGGAGAGAAACAGAGAGACATAGAAACAAAGAGACAGACAGACATACAGACAGAGATGAAGAGAACACTTCTAAAGTAGGCTTCTATACTTTTGTATTGTCTTTAGAGTAATTTAATCCATCCCCAGAATATAATGATATAATGTATTAAGAGAAAATTATAGGAAAGTAGGGATTAAGGTGAGGTAGGGGAGAAGAGGGTAAGGTAATGGAAGAAGTACATAAAGATGTTTTATAAGTTAAGAAGTTCTGTAATGGGTGTAGAAATGAAGTAATAAGGTTCTGCTGTTACTCCTCATCTCTATGAAACACACTGTGCAGAAGATTTCACCTAAGAGGTCCTTGAATGTCTGAGTTCTTTTCCAATTGGAATAGCCTTAATAAAAATAAAGTGTGTCATCTAGCAGGCTTGTCCCACATTTAGACACCCTGACAAGATATTATATATGAAGTTAATATTTAAAAAGTGTATGCTCAGATGCCAAAACTATCAGAATGCTTTATGTAATTTCATGATATATAACTGTCCTCAGCCACATGCAGTGTACCAGGTGCAGATTGGACCAATACACTGAAATTTGGAAATTAGCAGAAGTCCACAGCATTCTCTTGCAGACTGAGATGTCAAATCTTCTGCAAGAGAACTAATAATAGAGGGTATAGACATAGCCAAATTTCTTAAAAACTGGATATTAAAGTTTTTATTTATATTTATAAGTTTATTTTAATGATTGTATGTGCGAATATATGTTAATTTTAAGGTTTCCCTAAATTCAAAACAGATCACACAACTTTTTGTTGTTTTGTTTTGTTTTCAGGTTTGTGTGTGTGTGTGTGTGTGTGTGTGTGTAAAAATGGATGAATTAGCAATAAATGAAAATCTTGTCACTACATTTTCACAGACTACAGAAGTGGATGCTCACAGTCATCCATTGGACTGAGTGCAGGGTCTCCAATGAAGGAGATAGAGAAAGGATCCAAGGAGCTGAAGGAGTTTGCAGACCCATAGGAGGAACAACAATATGAACCAATCAATCCTCCCGGAGCTCCGAGGGACTAAACCACCAACCAAAGAATAACAAGAAGCAACTCAAGGGTTCAGCAGCATATGTAGCAGTGGATGTCCTTGTGGTACATCAATGGGCTAAGAGGCCTTTGGTCTTTCGAATGCTCATTGTCCCAGTGTAGGGGAATGCCAGGACAGTGAAGCTGGAGTGGGTAGATTAGTGAGCAGGGGGAGGGAGAATGGGATAGGGGAATTTTTAGAGGGGAAATGAGGAAAGGGGATAAAATTTGAAATGTAAATAAAGAAAATATCTAATAAAATGTAGAAATTTCTTGCCCAAGAAAAAAATAAACATATATACATATTAGTATCCCTAATGAACAGATAAGGAAACCAAACCTTTTTCTTATATCTTAAATTAGAAAGCTTGATTTCAAATTCAGCTTTTCTGTCATTTGAAGTCTATGTTCTTATCTACTAGATCTACCTCCAAAACTGTTTTATATAGTGCAATGGGAGAGTCTCTGTCAAGCTGGTCCAGCACAACTCAGTTGCCAGTATTGGTTCAAAATTCAAATCTGACAATACACCGCCAATTTTATGTGTATTTAAATACAGTACAATTTGGAAAAAGGAGTTTCGTGATGAAAAACAATCTTATGTGCACAATGGGGCATAATTACATCAAAACTCATCACAAAAGTATATATCACTCCTTCCATATAGATACATTGCATTGCTACCGAAAGGGAGGCTACATATTATCTTAAGGGCCTGGGATCTGGTGATGTCTATACTGAAAAGGTAGAGGCCATCTAGACTATTCACCACCACTAGTCTGATGTGGGGGAACTTGGACAAGCTACGTATGGTCTGGCTCTATAGTTAGTGCAGGAGCCAGTCACCTAGGCTCCTACATGCTTAGCTTTCTGGGTGGAAAACAGATTATACATCTCTTCAGTTGAAGAGTTGTTCTTACATATTTAACATTCCTATATTCCCTACTTCATGTCTGTTAGCCCAAGACCCTTTGTGATACCCAAATTGCAACAGACTAATATCATATAATTTGCCAATGCTATACATTAAGACATCAAAAAATTTAACTGATTTTGTTTTGTTTTCATTAGTACTTTGCAATCAAAACATGATCTTTCTGCTGGGCAGGCGGTGGTGGCACATGCCTTTAATCCCAGCACCTGGGAGGTAGAGGCAGGCAGATTTTTGAGTTTGAGGCCAGCCTGGTCTACAAAGTGAGTTCCAGGACAGCCAGGGCTACACAGAGAAACCCTATCTCAAAAAACCGAAAAAAAAGATCTTTCCAAACTTTGTATTCTCAGTTGTCTAGTATATACTATTTTAGGTATAATCAAATTTTTCATATTTTAAAAATTAAACTATTTATTTTATATAAGTACATAAAAGCATTATTAATGGATTATTTAATAAATACTAAAATAATCCTCACATGCCATGTCAAATTATTCTATAATTTCACTTTATATTGATATCTTTGTAAAGTACATATGGCCAAAAGTAGTATTCCAAGTACATTTTAGGAATTCAACAATATTTTATGAAGTAAACTAAACATAGAAAAAATGAGGCAAATGTTTAAATTGCTGTGTGAAAAAACAATTTGAAAATGATACATATACATGTTTATGCATGTGCTTCATTTAATTAAGCAAAACCTTTGATGTCAGTGAAAGTAAAAGCAGATTCATTTGGATAATAAAAAAATAACCAGATGGAGTAAATCAGGAAGAAAGAAAAGTTACTCTTCCAGAAGTTCACAGTTTCTTCTTTAATCTTAGGAGAAAGAGAAATTTAAATGAAACCTTACTATTTATATGGCTCATTTGATAATAATGGAAAAGAAATCAGGACTTTACATATACAATAATATTTAAAAACATGCAAAATAATATAAAGTAAAAATGTCACAAAGATTGTATAAGAAGACATTCAATAAAGTAATGAATACAATCTTCAGAAACAGCTTTACTCTTCAACAGATAGATACGAAATTACTTTGCATTGAAACTCTTTAAGGGGAGGGATAGTAGGAGTGAAGTAGTAGGTAGAGTGAGAGGAAGTGAGGAACTGAATGAATGTGCTAAGACTTGAGTTAATTAAACAATTAAATATTGTTAACCTCTTGGGCAATCTTTGTTATCAGAGTTCTCATTCAGGTTAGTTTGGAACTGGGTGACTGGCAATTCTGGCCTGTGGTGCTGGCTCAGGCTTTGCTAATACTGGAACACACATGCTTTGGAAACTCACAGACAAAAGGGGGTGTTGGCTTTGGAAGCCTACCAGTGCTCTCCACTAAATAGAAAATTACTTCCCTCTTCCCAGACCTACAGCTTCAAATAGAAAAGAAAAGGAAAGATAATATGTATCAGGGAGCACCTTTCCATATACTTAAACAGAAAAAAAAAATGTTTATATCCTCCTAGGTCTGTAAATCATGACAAGGAAGAAATAGTTCTGTCCCCTAAGGTTTCAGAAAGGACATTAATTCAGCAGATACATTACTCACTGTATAGTATATTGAGGTCAGATCCTAGAAGCTTGGCATGCAAGGGAAATGGAGAAGTACCCAGAGCAAAGGTGTCATGATTGAAGGAGAGGAGGAGCAGTGTGAGAGCAGAGAGAAGGCAGGTGGATTCAGTCACCATCACACCTGTATGTATTGTTTTTAATTTGGTAAATTATTAGGAAGCAAAATATAGCAAATGAAATGTGTTTAAAAGATGTAAGTTCCTGAAATACTCCATAGAAAAATGTCTCAGTAGTTAAAAAAATACAGACTTTGTAGTATTACAGCTAAAATCCTTGATCTTTATCTAATGAAAAAAAGAAGAAAGGAAGAAATTTCTCAATTTGTTGTTGTTATTCTTGTTTTGTTTTTAATTGAAAATTGTCTGTTTTCTCACATAATATATCCTGATTTTCCTTCCCTCTTCTAAAAACTGGATCTCATTTGGGGTCATTCCCTTTTGTTATAAGGGAATGTCTTATAAGAAAGAATATAAGAAAACAGTCTTCTAAGAGATAATGATAAAAATACAATATAATAAAGTAAACAAAAACTGACACATTAACATTGTACAACACAAACAAGTATTAGACATCCACTAATTTATACCCTTAGCAATTCCAGGTAAACAACTAAAACAGAAGCCATACTATGTACACAAAGAACAGTACAGAACCATGCAGATTCTGTACATTCTAACTCAGTCTCTATATTCATCTGATCATTGGTGAAGCTGAATAAGAGAGCCTTGTTTTCTTGGTGTCCTCCATCCCCTATTGATCATGCATTCTCTTTACCCTCTTTAGGAGTTTCCTGGAACCTTGTCCAGAGGGATTTGATGGAAACATCCCTTTCAGGGTTGAGTGTCCTGAAGTCTCTCACTCCCTGCATAACGTCTAGCTATCCATTTCTATAGCATCCCCATTCCCTGAAGATGGTTAGGCAAGGCACTGATCTACAAATACAGAAAAATGAGGAGACAAATTCTTCATTGTTTCTTGTCAGGAAAATTCAGAAATCATTCTTTATGTTGCAGTAGTCTGTTATAAATGTCCTCTGCCGTCCTCTGTAGTGGACGTATCTTTACTCTGAGAGATACCCACATACTTGGACAACTTCTCCAGTTTTCCTCCATGACTTTTTATACGTACCTTCAACTATTATGTTACTCATTTGTGTATTTGGTTTTTTGGCAGATACATTGTAACATAAACCCAGAAAAAGGAGTTTGTGTGGTGTGTGTGTGTGTGTGTGTGTGTGTGTGTGTGTGTGTGTGTGTGTGT
>JADRCD010129268.1:0-14442 GCA_019843815.1 Montemys delectorum | reverse complement strand
TGTGTGTGTGTGTGTGTGTGTGTGTGTGTGTGTGTGTGTGTGTGTGTTTTGTACTATATTGTACTGTTACTGTATCAGCAAAGGGTAATTCAGGAAAAATAATTCCTTTTTGTTAAAGAGAATGGAGTCTGCTCTAGTGGAGACATCCCTGTTGGACAGGTTGATATATTGGCTACAAGACAAGCCCTCAGAAAGATGGTTATCACTTATGTCACACTAAAGAGATAGGAGGAATAATTATCTCTTGTGTCAGATAATCTACTTTTCCTTCCCAGAATCCCTGCCTTCCTTATAGTCACCATGGAGCAGATGTGAGGCTCTGTTAGGTTTCTGAATCATGACTGAGCCAATTCAGAAAGGTACAAATTTCCTTTCTATTTTTTGATTTTCTTTTCTTTCTTTTCTTTTTTTTTCTTGCTTTTCTTTTCTTTTTTCCCATTTTTTAAAATTAGATATTTTCTTTATTTACATTTCAAATGATATCCCCTTTCTTTGTTTCCCCTCTGAAAAAAACTCCTATTTTTTCCCTCTTCCCCCTGCTCACTAATCCACCCCCTCCTGCTTCCTAGCCCTTGCATTCCTCTACACTGGGGCATAGAGCCTTCACAGGACCAAGAGCCTCTCCTCCCACTGAGGACCAACTAGGCCATCCTCTGCTTACATATGAAGTTGGAGTCATGAGTCCTCCATGTGTACTCTTTGGTTGATGGTTTAGTCCCTGGGAGCTCTGAAGGTACTAGTTAGTTCATATTGTTGTTCATCCTAAGGAACTGCAAACCCTTCAGCTCCTTGGCTCCTTTCTCTAGCTCATTCATTGGGGACCCTGTACTCAGTCCAATGGATGGTTGTGAGCCTCTACTTCTGTATTAGTTGGGCAGTGGCAGAGTCTCTCAGGAGACAGCTATATCAGGCTCCTGTCATCCAGTACTTGCTGGCATCCACAATAGTGTCTGGCTTTGGTGATTGTTTATGGGAAGGACTCTCTGGATTGTCCTTCCTTCAGTCTCTACTCCACACTTTGTCTCTGTATCTCTTCCCTTGGGTATTTTGTTCACCCTTATAAGAAGGATCGAAGTATCCACACTTTGGTCTTCCTTCTTCTAAAGTTTCTTGTGGTTTGTGGATTAAATCCTAGGTATTGCAAGCTTCTGGGCTAATATCTACTTATCAGTGAGTGTATATCATATGTGTTCTTTTTCTTTTTTTTTCTTTTCTTTCTCTCTTCTCATTTCTTTCTTTCTGCATTTCTTTCTTTCTTTCTTTCTTTCTTTCTTTCTTTTTTTCTTTCTTTCTTTATTTTTTCTATCTTTTGTTCTTTCTCTTTGCTTTTTTCCCTTCATTTCAGAGGTAATCTTATTCTGTAACCATGGCCCTCACTGTATGAACAGGTTGTCCTTGAACTCTTTGATCTTAGAGAGATCTGCTTGCCCCTTTCTTCTTTATGCTGGGATTCAATGTGTGCATCACCATGCCTGGCCCTGAGGCTTCCCCCTTTGAGACAGCTATTTAAATCTATACTAGTGACTAAGAACCCATAGATAGAATCCAATTTCCTAGTTAATGTGCAATGACTCTAAAGGAGCTCACCAAAATTTCTGGTAGCAAAAGATGAAAGATAACATATTTATGATGTGTTTATTAATTATTTATTTACTGGATAAAATACAGCAATATTTTTTGTTGTTTCTGAGAGTAAACTCAAAGCTGAAAACCAGGAAAAGGATGTGTACTACTACAATGATTCCCTCTAAAGTTGCTGAACACTCTGTGCCTAAAGTAAGACACCATTAATTACAGAAATGCTGTTTATAACTGGAGAATTTGTCATAGGATATTACTGTTTAATAACTATCTAATTGTACATTAAAATTAACAAATAAAGATTTACCCACATACAAATTTTACTAAACTTTAATAATACCCTATTTTCAAGAACATATGATGATAAAACATACAACCAAATGGAAAGAAGTTCTGCTTTTATAAAGCACTGACTGATAAGAAATGACTAAATATAGCCAGAAATGTTCTCAGATGGAGATTTAGGTAAGAATTTTGTCTGAAGTTATTTACTGTAAGTTTAGATGAAAAATCGTTCTTTAAGTTGTTAAAAAGGAAATGAACAAATCAAGAAACATTGCTATTTCAAAAGCATTAATCTATTACAGTTAGTAAATCTCTTTTATAGTTTATAAACATTTACTGAAGTATAAAACAACCTACAATATATGAGATAAGCTGTGATCAAAGTCTATTTAGAATGTCCAGACAAATAGTCAATTAACATTTGAAAATTATAACGACAGGTATAGTATGCATGATTGTTTTCTTAATGAAGGACAGGGTCAGAAATGTTAGGAAGGAATGTACCCTAACAGCCAGCCTTTCTGAGTAATTGCAGCAAATGGTCAACTTCTTGCTTGTTTGTTAGAGAAAAAAGAAGACTCTTCAATGATGTAGGCAGTTCTTTATAGAAGCCAATGAGTATTTTGAGGCAACCAAAATGAATATGAATTTAAGTAGATTAATAACTGCATTATGGTGTATAATTACTTTATCTTACATGTATTTGGATTAATAATAGGTTTAATTACATCTATTTACTGCAATGACATTCAAATTATTTATTTGGAATGAGTAAAGAAGGAATTCAGAGAATTACATTCTCTCCTGAGACCCTCATTTTTCACAATGAAACAGTTATTCACAATCACACTAAATCATCCTGAGTTGAGTTGACACAAGAACATAGGCTAAAAGTTGATACATCACCATTTTTATTCAACTTTATGGAAATACTACCAAATGATTAAGAAGACAATTCTAGTCCAAGTCTCTGGGAGGCCAGATACATGTCTTATCATTATTCCACATGTCACAGTAAAAAAAAATTCACTCAGGAAAATATTATTTTAGTTTTTTATCATAATGCATCTTCTATGTCTCCAATAATATATGGTTTTTATAATCAAATGTATTATGTCATAAAATATATGATAAAGTGCAAATTATTAAAGGTGTCCCTGAAGGAACTGTTGAGAATCTGTGTTGGCCCAGGTCACAGGCTGGAGAAATGAAGAACAGGAGGCTAACAAAGACAAGAAAATAATATCTGTGTTCTCCTGTAGATGGGAAAGGAAGCTCCCTGATTCTTTTTTCTTAAACTCATCATTTAGAAAATTTATATGACTTCATGTATCTAGTTTAATACTGCTACTTCTTCTTACTAGACAATAATCTGCAAAGAAATGGCCAACAATTTTAAATAATTTGATTAAATTTAAATTCTCTAAAACTACATCACTATTACTCAAAAAAACAAGATGCATTTAATTAATCCAGAACACATTTTGCTAATTTAAATCACATGTGCATTGAACTGAAGAAGCACTGTATAGGAGCTTTGTGTCTGCCACTCTGGTGGTATCAATCATGGTCAATATGATGAAGTATCTGGTGATCAGCGAGCTGACTGGTTACCATTCATGAATACTCGTGTTGTTCCTTTGGTGGTCTCAGCCAGACCTTTAAATGAGGATGCTCAATTTTGCATATGCTCGTCATTTTTTGACAAAATTACTTCTAGAACGGAACACCACTCAATTGTCACTTTAATGTCTTCTCTCTCCACATATTGATGATAGAACAGTCTGAAAAATGAAGCCCTGTATAGGGAACAATGAACAATAAATATGGAATTTCCATTCTTTCATAGCCATAAATCCTCGGGTTTCCCTAAACAAGAGAGCTTCAGGTTGCTCCAAAGTCCCGAGGACTGAAGAACAGTTTTTGCATAATTCGATGCTTTGCTATAACACGTGGTTTATTCAATAGTTTAAATCAGCCTTTAAAGCTAAAGATATTACTACAAATCATCCAATCACTGTATACTTCAAAGAACCACTTCTTATTTGGAAAGTAATAATTGCATTAGAAATACCTTTACAACCATGATACAAGGACTTTTTTTCCTTTTTTTTTTTAATTTCAATATGTCAATTTTTGAAAAGTGAAAATATTTCCAATATTTAACTTTTAAATTCTCATTTATATGAGGTGATTTTAAAACCTGGAAGATTAGTCAGAATTTAAACACAAATTAGAAATCGTGCTAAAACTACCCATCTGGCTGAAGAAACTCAATTTCTTTGTTTTGATTCTTCCATTATTAGCTTTAGAAAGTAAGTAAAAGAAAACATAAACATGTTAAGATCTTCCTGATTGAATGGCTCTGGGTCAGTGAAACACAAAGTCTGAACAAATGTTCATATTCGCAGAGTTACCTGAACAAGAGGATGGATACTGGGTGATTGTTGTCAGTAATGAATAGGATGTGCCATGCTGTGTTGGTGACACCTTGCTTGGCTCCTTGTCTAACAAGTCTCTGGTTTTTCTTTCAGTTTGTTTTCTCTGGCTTCTTTCCATGCCTATGAGTGGAAACTAAAATGAACTAAAGCCTTTGGAATCACACAGAAGGGAACTTCAAGGATGAGGGTACTCCCAGGAGAGACAGAATTTATCTAAGTCATGTAATGTAAGCCCAGTGTTGAAGTGTTACACATATTATTATTTTATCACAGCAAGCTATCTCATCAGAGTATGTGACTATGTGGAAAAAACCCAAACAGCTGGAGCAACATGGATTGTAACAATGCTATTTGAACAATATGTAAACTTTCCTTTTAAACTGGGGCCAGTGAAAAGAAAAACATTTAAAGTAAAATAAGACATCAGCACATTCTGGAGGTACAAAGGAGGAAGCTACATTTTTTTTTAAAGATAAGGAAATAAAAAAGGAGCAGTAAGAAGCAGAGGGGAAATTGGGGGAGATAGAAAAAGGAGGAGGGAGACGATATTTTTAGTTACAGCTCTTGTACATTGATATTTTTAGTGTTAGTCTTGAGTCAGGGGTCACAGGGAATCTATTCAAGTGTTTTGCCACCCTCAAATGAAAGAACAAATTGCCATACTTATGAATAGGGTCATAATAATTGCACTTGTTGAATTGAATATGTGATATCGGGTAGATAGTGTTTTTGCCTTGTCTGATTTTAATGTTTGTTTTAAATTAAATTGTACAGATTCTAAATATGACTGGGTTTTGCCTACTCATAGCTCACTTGATATGGCTGGAGTAATATACATGCAATATATAGCTCATTAATTTAAACAACACATAAATTAGGATATTTTAATAATATTTTCATGGTGTGTTATTGCTTTTCTTCTCTTTAGAAAGCTTGACAATTTTAGAGAGTGTAACTTTTAGTTACTATTCTATTGCTATGAAGAAACACCATGACAGAGACAACTCTTATGGAAGAAAACAATTAACTGAGGACTTGATTACAGCGCAGAAGTTTATCATCATGGTGAGCAGTATTTTATCATAGAGGCAGTATCTGGATAAAAGCTATATCCAGAGAGAGAGAGAGAGAGAGAGAGAAAGAGAGAGAGAGAGAGCGCTTTGGCCTTGCTTTGGCTTTGAAATCTCCAGTTTTCCCCACCCCAAATGATATACTTCTTCCAAGAAGCTACCTCATAATCCTTCTCAAGTAGTGCCACTTTCACTACTAGCACTCAAATTTGTGACTCTATCTGGGCCATTTTTATTTAAACCACCAGAGTAACAAAAAAGTTATTGTTTACTTATTTAAGATTTTAAAACTTATCTTCATGATGTGGGAGTTAAGCTTGTATTATAAATAATGCTATATGAATATGGTTATCTTCAAATGCACAGGGACAATTGTAAATGTCCTACTTCATGACATAAATATGATGTTATTTAATAATCTTAATATTTTAAAGAATATGCTCTAGATTTATAATCTGTTCACTTCACAATCTCTCTTGGACAGTTCTTAAATTGAATCAAGTTTTTAATTCAGTTTCTTATTTATATTAAACAAACTTTTAATCTACTTCCCTTGTAAAAAGAAATTATATTCTACTTTGAGCAAAGAATGGTACTGGAAATTAACAGTGTTCAGAGTAAGATAACCACATTTTACCCTGGAGTTACAGTACTATATCCATGGAAAAGGTAAAATAATTTTAAAGTAAAGAAACACAAAATCAGCTACTTATGTATTTTTGTTTTAAATTATTAAGTGATTAATCAGTGAAGCCTTTATCTTAATAAGCTATCCCAGCTAATTGTTTTTATTCTGATATATTTATGTAAGTTTTTGTAAAACTTTACATAAAAAAGTTACAGTTTTAGAATAAAGGAATTGTATCCACAATGAAACAACAAACTACATATGCCCTCAAATTTCATTTGCTTGACTGTGGTTCAACATTTTAAAATTATTAATACCAGGTGCAGTCAAGTGACCCAAAGTGAAAACTGTCATGACCTTGAAATCTATTTTAGTTGTATAAATTCAAGTTTGGTCTGTTTTACTTTATTCATATACAGTTTCCATGCATTATACTACCCAGAGTCTTTACAAAAGAGCTCATAAAAAGTATGGAAATGGAAATCTCATTCAAAAAGCACATGTTCTAAATAGGCACAGGGTATCCAGAAGTCACAGGGACCATATGTTTTCCTTTTACTATCACATAAAAGGATTTTTGAATGGCTCTTTGTAAATACAAAAGCATATTTAAATTAAAACCAGGTTTTTGGATTAGATAAAATGTTTTAGATCACATGCAAGTCTCTTAAGATATATACATATATACATATATATATATATATATATTGAATGTATACATTTTTGTAAATGTATAAAAGATACCCTGGACTACATGTGTCCAAACACAAATCAGACCAAAATCTGACTCTATGTTCTCTATGGTACTTGCTTGTATACATCCATTACTAGAATCAAAGCGTTAGTTCCATTATTTCGATATTAATTTTTCTTCTGTCTGTGTGAATCTTCATGAAAAAGATAAAAACTCAGTTTTATCTCACTGTGTGTTCAACATGCAGATTATCTTCGACAAATTTCTCAAATCAACTTGAATTTAATACAAGTCCTAAATACATATACCCAAACACTTGCACATAAAAGGAAACAGTGAAGTATGCTCAATCTCCGAATCTGCTAGATCTTCCAAAACATGCAGGCTTACTACTGCCCTCCTCTCACCAACATACTCTAGCAGTATAACATATCAGGGCCTTAAGCCTATCTAAGAAATGCAAACAGAAATGATGTGTCATTTGGTAGTAAGTTTATTAGGCTGGATATTGTCTTCATTCTGTCTTACCTTTATCTGAATAAGAAGGAGTCAGAATTTCTAAAGCTAGCAAGAGTGCTCAGGAAAATTACATTGTTATTTATATTATAAACAAGAGTAAGTGTGTTCTACTGCTTCATGTGCCATGATGTGGAACATGTGATGAGGAGGCCATGTGGACAGAGTTACACATAGCACAAGTTGCAGACAGAATGTGTCCATTTTAGTAATTTATTTTCTTCCCTCTTGTTTGCATGATTACTATTGTTGTTATTTCCTGTTGAACTATGTTTAGATGCATCACTTCATGATGGGGCTCAGCTAACACAAAGACCACACCTCTTTTCAGTCTCCTCAAGATAATAACAAAATTCAGGAAAATGGAGACCTGTACTGAGTCCCAAGTATTATAAATAACATGTAGCAGGGACATCCACTGCTTCATGTGCTTCTTCTTGATCACTCATACATTTTCTGAAATAATTTCAACTCAGTTTAGTGTGAAAACCACCATCCAGTTCGAAGGGTTTTTACTTTGATGCTTGTCCTCTTTATATTTTAATTACTATTATTGTGCATTTAATTTAGCAACATGAGATCACTAATAACAATAAATATGTGTGTTAACACCAAAAAAAATAAAAGAGGAGAATATCTGGGGGAAGAAATGAAGGGAGTGGTAGATTGGTGAATGGATGTAGATTTGATTAGTTGTTGGACACATCTTCCATTGGATTGAATGTTGCATACCCTTTCAAATTCTGATTGATTGGTAATCATTTTATGGTTAGGTTTCTACTTTCTGTCTTGAATTCTCTCTTTAATTTGTACTGTCAAACTCAATCAGTGCAATACAAATTTCTATATAAAATACTGCAATATATTTCTACTTATAGCACTGATATTTAACTTACTCATTTTTCCAAGTTTCTTACCATCTCTCTTGGCTATTTCTCTTTTTCTGAATATGCTTTAATACCCTACATTGATATTTTTCATACAATCTCCATAAAATATTACAACTGCAATAATTCTTCTTATATTCACATTATAAGACAAATAACCTTTAAAATAGATTTTGAGTGCATTAGATTAATACACAAGCTAGTATTTAAGAAAAAACTAAACTTTAACCAATTCATCATCATATGATCCAAACCAGTATAACTAAGGCTTTATCCATCTGAATCAACTTGAAGTATTTTTATAATTATGTATATGAGAAAGAAATCTTGAATAACCATAATTTCTTTCAACACCCAAAACTCCTAGTTGCTTTTAATTTATATATACCCAAGTTTATATTGCTTCTGCTTCATTGTAAGAATCAATATCATGAATATAGAGTGCAATAATAGTTTAGCTGACTGCAGCTGCATCCACTATGTGACCATTATACCAGACCTCAGACACCATATAAATGACAAGCATTTGCTTAATCCCTTCAGTAGATCAATGGCAAACTTAACTCTTTTGTTGTTGTTGTTGTTGTTGTTGTTGTTGTTGTTGTTATTTTTGTTTTTTGAGACAGGGTTTCTCTGTGTAGCCCTGGCTGTCCTGTAAGTCACTCTGTAGACCAGGCTGGCCTGGATCTCAGAAATCCGCCTGCCTCTGCCTCCCAGGTGCTGGGATTAAAGGCGTGTGCCACCACCATCAGGCAACTCTTATTATTTATTTGTTCAGTGGTAGTGTGGAATTAGCCATGACTAGCTTCTTAATTGAGTTATATCTCCAACCTTATTATTTCTTAATTTTGATTATTATAAGTTTTTATAGGTATTAATGAGATTCTATATGATGGTTAATCACTATAAATTGCTCTTGTGCCAAACTTTTACAGTCTGTCTAGTCAATGTTCTAATGCTGGGGCTGCGAACAGACACTGTGGCCAAAGAAACTTTTTATAATAGAAACCATTTAAGAGAATGTTTACAATTTCAGTTTAGTCCATTATGACCATATCTGGAATCATAGTAGCACAGATGCAGAAATGTTGCTGAAGAAGTAGCTGAGAACTACATCCTGATGAATAGGCCTGGGGAGGGTGTCTGGTCTTCACATGGTCTTTTGAACCATCAAATCCCTTTCCCAGAGTCCACACCAGTGAATTTCCAATAGTGCCATTCACTCAAGTATTCAACTATGTGAACCTATGGGGACCAATCTTATTCAAATCACCATGTTTGTCTTTATCACTTGTTTGAGTTTATCTAACTACTGTACTACTGTTGTTATTACTCAGTCTGCTCACATCTTGCCCTTCACTATTTTCACTTGCATACTCTCCATATATAAAGCACTCAATATATGTATACATATATCGAATGTATACATTTTTGTAAATGTATAAAAGATACCCTGGACTACATGTGTCCAAACACATCTCAGACCAAAATCTGACTCATTTCTTTCCATTCCAAAACTGTAAATTAGCTATGGATATTTTGATGTCTTTTATGACTATATTGTTCATAAATTCTATTCCCCAGAGTTTATTATATCTCTTTCTAATTCTATTTTCTCACATATTTATCACCTTTATGGGACTTTGATTTATGCATTTTCCTATTATAGTTTATGCTGTCAGGTATCCACCAGAGAAAACTACTTGGACCCAGGTTCAAACCAATAAAAAGTCGTTGTTAGCCATCTGGCAAGTACCCTGGGTGTTGGGGATCTCGGTGCAGCCAGCCTTTCTTAGGTTATACTTTTAAAATGAAAGTTCACATTCTTGCTTGACACACCTCAGTTAGCAAGAGCTTGTAACCAGAAGTGTAAGTACAGAGGCTCAAATGCTGGTATATTTAGGGACATTGTCAGAACTATAGACTTTGATGGATTACGTCTTTTTCCTAGTTTTGGAGGGGGCTGGCTGCCTCCATGCTGAATCTTCATGGAATGAGTGATACTGCCATCGGCGCATCAGTTGTCCTCAGGGTCTAGTGCTGATACATATGGGTATAGATAGTCTCAAACACATGAAGCAAAAACCACAAATATCTTAAGGCAGTAGGAGATGGATAGTATTTTAGTCCAATTCATAGGACAGTATCGCTGCAGGAAAGAAGAAAACAACACTCCCAAAGCTCATTAGTCGGATTTTCTTCAAGCTGATTAGTTCCTGCTGCTACTTCTCCATAGGTGTCTTGAAAATTTTAGAATGATTAATCTCATTTTGTACAGGTGATCTTAAACGTCTATTCAGGTGCGATGATTAATGAACCACAGATTTTTGTCTCTGAGTATTAATATTCTAATCTATCAGACCTAAAATCCCCCCCCTGGAAGTAAGCAGTCTTCTGCAAATATCAACTTAATTTCTACTAACCCCTTAAATATTTTTTCCTAAAACACAAATTATTTCTATGTTCATTTCTTCTCTTTCCATCTTCTTTCAATCATTCCAAAATAATACATTGAAAACTATTTGAATTTTATGCATTGTATCATCTCTCTTAAGTGAAATAATATGTAATTTTAATGTATTTATTATAAGTATTAACAATAATTCTTTGTATGTATATTACAAGATAGGAATTATTACAGAGGCCTTGGACACAAATATAACAAAATGTTACAACAATAAAATCAGCGAATGGTCTTCAAAAATACTTCATAGATGACAAACAGAAGTACTGCATTTAAACTGACAGAAGGCAGGACAGGAGAGACATGTCTGGTCTAGGCTGGCCTGTACCTTACTGTTCATAATTGAAGAAAAGGCTGACGTACCCTGAAAAAGGCGACCCAACAAACTTTACATGGAGTGAGCCTGGGCAGGAAGTAAGAATGAACATCACTAAGCACATAAAAGTAAGGGTAGAATGAGGCAGTAAATTACAAGTCTGATTAAGGCTGAGGTGCATTATGAAATAAGGTATAAGTTACTTTTTTATTGCTTTGATTAAACACGCTAACTTATAAAAGGGCACAAATATGTTGCCTAGCGTTCCAGAGGCTAAGTAAGCGTCGACATCTCTTGGGAGCATGGCAGCAAACCCAAAACATGATGGAAGGAACTAGACACAAAGAGTTCACATCTTGAACGGTCAAGATTTGGGAGATAATTAAAATAATATGTTATAATAAGGTTACCATTTCATTTGACCAATGAAGCATACTTTCTCTAAAAAAAAGTATATTATGTATCACAATAATATAATAATAAAATATAACATCATTGTCACATCTTCAAGTTGGAGATGCTCAGGAAATAACAATATTATTTGGATTTCTTTTAATCATGCTTTTAAATAAGAAAATGTGTACTTAAGAAGTTAAATCACTTTTCAGTTTTAAAGTGTCGCTTTACATAAGTAGAAGAATTCACACAAAACATTTTGTAGCTGGGCGGTGGTGGCACGCCTTTTATCCCAGCACTTGGGAAACAGAGGCAGGTGGATTGTTAAGTTCGAGGCCAGCCTGCTCTACAAAGTGAGTTCCAGCACATCCAGAGCTACACAGAGAAACCCTGTTTCGAAAATACAAAAAACAAAACAAAACAAAAAAAAAACTTGTCATCAAAATATGCTATTTGTTTGATATTTTCAGGATTTATCTAATTTTTAGAAAATACCATTTGAAAAAATATAGGTAAATTATTAACTGGCAAAAATACATATGAGAAATACAATCTGATTGAACTTTGTATTGATATAATTTATGCAGACAGAGTGCAGGCTTGGATAAAATCGTCCTGAAGCCAGCAAAAGAAATTTAGTCACACTAAAAATTTATAAATAGTTTAAATAAGTTAATCTGTGTACTTTAAATATTGAATTAAACACAACTACTAGGTCTAAATAATAATAATTTTTTATAATTATTATTTATAATAATAGTGGACAGTTTAATGGAGAAAATAAAGTATTTAAAAAGCCTTCCACACACAAGAAAAAAATTGCAAGAAGTCACATGTCTTGTGGAGGACTGAGAATGTAATAATCTAATTCAAAAGCAATTCATAAGATAATTTTTAATTTCTATTAAAATGCTTGGAATTTTTTAATTAAGTCTATTTAATTTATATCATAAATCATCATAAATTAATCAAATGTGCATAAACTTACTAAAGAATTTCTTAATTCATAGAATATAACTGAGAGTAAAATGTATTTTTCTTGTTGCAAAAGTAGTACAAAACACTATTTAGAACATAATATAACCTTAATTTTCCATTAATTTATACTGAGAAATTTACTACTTGTACATAATAAGTTGTGCTCATTAATTTCAGTCTTTTTTTATTAGATATTTTCTTTACATGTAAATTTTCCCTTTCAAAAAACAAACAAACAAACAAAAACAACAAGAACAAACCCCTTTTGCCTTCCCCCTCCCCATGCCTGCCACCTCACCCTCTCGAAGTTATTGGCCCTGGCATTCCCCTACACTGGGGCACAGAACCTTCACAAGGCCGAGGTCCTTTCCTCCTATTGATGATCGAATTTGCAATCCTCTACTATACACATGCTGCCAGAACATTCAGTCCCACCCTGTATAGTCCTTGATTGGTGGTTGGGTCCCTGGGAGCTCTGAGGGTACTAGTTAGTAATTGTTGTTCGTCCTAAGGGGCTGCAAACCCTTCAGCTCCATAGATAATTTCAGTCTTTAAAAAACTTAGAACATTAATACTATTATCAAAATTGTAAGCTAGGTCTCTTTGAAATATGTCATAAAGGAACTAATTTTAACTGTATAATGGTTTCATCAACCAATGATAGTATTTTTTATTCACTAATCATCCAGACCATAGTGTAAGCATGACCCTTCCAAAGGGAAGCTGTATATTTATGTAATCAACACCTGGGAATTATATTCATAGTAACTTAATCAATACTGTATCCCTGTGCTATACGTGGTATCTTTGTGGAAAATTGTAGATGCACTTTTGAGCAAAGAAATCCACAATAATGTATTAGATGTTCAATAACTTTGACAAATATCAATTACACACATTTGATACCACTCTTTAAAATACTTTCATTTATAAAAATCTTATTCTTAGTCTAAAGATTATTTAAAATCTATAAAATAATATAGAAGCAAAATTAACTGAAACCAGTTATCAAAATAGCTTTAAGAGGAGGTTTAATAAATCCCTGCATTGTAGGAGAGACACTGATTAACTGTAATAGGCAAAGTTTGCAAAAGTGGCATTTAAACTTACAGTTGCAGAATAAGCATAAATTTGATACTTTAAAAGATCCCTAACAAGACACCAGGGAGAAAGATTAGATCCATTATTTATCTATTATTTTATTGTATGATGGTGAGTCGTATAGTTTTGCTACTAAGATAGCAAGAAACATAATGAGTCATTAACAAAAATTCAAGCTAGAAATGATTTTATAATAGTTTAATTTACTTAAGGATTTCAAAATAATGATACTCAAAACAGAAAATATTACATATAACTCATTTTGTAAAAATGTAAACCTTCAAAGAAATGTATTCATTATGTTCTCACTGTTAAGAGGTATATACTGGGTCTTCCTAAAGATTCCCTTTAGTCCCACCTCACCGTCATTCCCCATGGCAGTTGCAGATTTCCATTCATTTTTTTTTTTTTACCATTTGGGTCTTTTGCCTGTCTCTCTGTATGATCAATCCTGTCCCCATTCCCCTCCCCCTCTCTCACCCACTTTTCCTCTGGCCCTCTGCTGCCTATGATTATTTTGGTCCCTCTTTGAAGTGTGATTTAAGTATACTTAATTGAGCCTGCCTTCTTATTTAACTTGTTTGGGTCTGTGGAGTGTATCACTGAAGGCACTCAAGGGGATAAAATCCCACAGGAGGACCAACAGAGTCAATTAACCTGGACCTCCGGGACCTCTCAGAGACTGAGCAGCCTGCCAAAGTACACACATGGTCTTGTACAAGGTCCCTGGGACCAGTAGCAGCGGCTTGCCTTAACGTTGTATCCTGACTATGATATTTGTTCTCCTAAAGGGCTGCCTTGTCTGGCTTCAGTGAAAGAGGATGTGCCTACCCTGACAGAGACTTGATATACCAGAGTCAGGGAGCTAGTGGGACCCATCCTCTCTAAGGAGAAGGGGTGGGAGGAGGGTCTCTTTTATGGGGGATGTAAATGAATAAATTAATTAAGAAAAGAGGTGTGAACAAAATATGTATATGTGGTTGTCTATTACAGGTACATGTATGTTTGTGTGTGTGTATGTATGCATGTGTATGTATATGTATATATATATATATATACACACACACATATATATATATATATAT